>JABUQX010045833.1:0-66919 GCA_015478945.1 Trachelipus rathkii
AAGAGAACGGATTAAACAATCTCATCGGTAATCAGTGGAAGTGGAATCCGAGTGGGATTGGGTCAAAATACGACAACTACATCGAGTCGACGCGACGGTTTCTACTCAAGCGATATTAGACAAATTTGTCTAGAATCGGGAGAAAAGCATCTTCGCGTTTCCCGCGTGGGAGCTCTATCCCTCGGGAAAAGGCCTTTTTATCACGCGTTTGAGTGGTGAGATGCAAAAATTCTACTAACAAATTTCTTTATTTTTTGTAATGCTTTTTTTTTCGAAGAGTAATTAAAACTTGTAAAATAAAGCCGCTTTTTACATTTATTTATTATTTCATTTTTTTCCATAACCATTTGATATAATATAAGAAAAAAGAAATATTTCGTATTCGTCATAACTTCTTAGGCTACGCTCTCAGACACTAGATATAAAAACGGATAATAATAAATATATTTTATGAATCTTTATTATTACACCCGAAGAAAAGAAATACGCGTTTAACAACGCAAAGTGTAAAATATTAAAATATCTTTTTCCCAGGTGGGGAACTCTCGTTATACCTCGGAGGGTTGTCATTTTCTCTCTCTTTCCTTTCGCGTGAAAAAAACGAAGAATTAATACGAGAAGAACCACCAATCATATTTTCCCATAATTTTCTTAAGAATGTCCGGGAACCGGGTACGAATATAACAGATTGACTCGAAAAAGTAGAAACGCAAAGATGCGAACGACCGGCGACGAGCATCGACGTTCGAGGCACGTCGTATCTAGTAACAGAAGGAAAGAAAAGTTTCGCGTTTGGAAAGGCGAGTAAGCAAAATTCAATTTCTTCTCCGGGCGAATCAAACTCTTCCTCTCGCGTTTTTCCGTTCAAATATCTTCGCAAGTTGGCTAACGATGCGAACTAAATAGTGTTCAGTTTATCATCGCGACTAAAAAAGAGGGTCGAGATTAGCTTTGGCCTTTTCCCTCTTTTATTCGTCGCGATGCTAGACTAAGGAGGAAGAAGAACCGTTATTCTGAAGAACAAGAATTAAAGAAGAAATTGATTGACAGAATACTACTACTTTCGCCGGATGAAGAAAACGTAGAAGACCTCGTAAATGAAAGAAGAATTTTTCTCCAAATTTCTTAGCGACCGAACACGTGCGGACCGAGTCGTCGAGGAAAAGACAAATCGATTGAGATTTAGCGATAATAGAAATTTTTGGTTGTTAAATCATCAGCCTCTCCGTTCTCGAATAAAGAAAATAAATTTAAAAGAGAAGAGTCAATGAGCCAAAGATGAGCGAATACAGGTAGCGTTTTTAAAAAGATTTCCCACTCCAACGTATAATTCACCAAATCCACCAGTTCAATAATTTTTTTTAAAAAGTTTTAACGTTTTATAATACTATCATCCCCAGAAGAAAAATGGAACGATACCGAAGAACATTTGGCGTCTCTTTATATATACCTTCTACTAATTTCGCGATCGCGCTACTCGTGAATTTATTTATATACATAAACAGTTCTGGGTGATACTAAACTCATTTGTCCGAGGCTGCGATGGATCGATACGGCCGTGCTAGAAGAATTTCTTTTATTTCGCAGTGGCGCGTGTCCGGTAAATCCTACAACAACATTTCACCCAAAAAATATATTTCCTTTCCACTGTATGCATTTTTTGGAAGCTACGTAAAAAAAATTAAATAAAATCGATTTTAAAAAAATATTTATTATTTCATTTTTCCTAACAATCGACGAGCGAATTCCGACAATCGCTTGCACGCGCTACAGAAACAACCAACCGCGAGGAACGTGGACTGATAAACGATTATTAAGAAACGATTAATTTTTTATCTCTATTGTAATAATAAATAATAATTAATAAACAAATAATTATTAATTTACGATATCCCTATATATAGAAGCGATCGCCTAGCTCTTCATCATTCGTCACGATCATTCTCGACTTCAAGAACGAACATGTCTCAAGAAATCGCGCCTTCAACGCAAAACGCGCCATCCGATGAAGAACCTCCGAGAGACTCATCCCCCAACATGAGCCTCGACGACGTGGTTTCCTTCATTAAAAGCGGAAGATGTCAAAACGTAATCACGTTAGCCGGACCCCTGATAACTACTTCTTCAAGGGGAATTCTCGACAATATGTCCCCGACCGGCGAAATATTTCAAAATATAGACGAGTACGACGAAAAAATTGAGTTGCCTCACCCCCCAGCTATATTTAAGCGCGAATTTGTCGAAAAGAACCCGACACCTTTTTTTAAATTGATTAAGGATTTTTTCCCATCCGAGTCATCGAAACCCTCTCCAGCCCACTTCTTTTCCAAACTGCTTCACGATAAAGGAATCTTGTTGCGACATTACACGCAAAACATAGACACATTGGATACGTCAATCGGGCTTCCATTCGAAAAGGTTGTAGAATATCACGGCTCGTATCGTAAGAACCATTGCGTTTCGTGTGGAAAAGAGTATACGCGAGAATGGATGAAAGAACGACTCTTCAAAGACGTTACCCCTACGTGTCCCGATTGCGGAGACGGTGTGGTGAAACCGGATCTCCTTTTATTCGACGAGTCCGTACCGGCCGACAAATACTCAAAGTACGTCGAAGACTTTAAGAATTGCGATTTAGCGATATTAATAGGAACAGATCTAGCCGCTAATCCTCTCGCCCCCCTGGTTAGTAATGCGCCGAACTCTTGCCCTCGGCTTTTAATTACTCGAGAACTACTAGAATCGGGAACACCGAACATAAATTTTAGCCTCATCGGTGACTGCGACGAGAGCTGTAAAAAGTTGGCAGAAAAGCTAGGGTGGCAGGACGAATTTCTAAAATTGTTTAAAGGTGGTCCTGTAAAAAATGTATAATATTTTGATCAAATATTTCGTGTATTCGTTTTTTTTTCTTATTGTCAAATCCTTTTTCCAATACTCTTTGTGTCACGAACCTTTAATTTAATAAAAGTCTTTTAAAATTTCCTTGTTATTTGTTTTAATCCTTCTTTAACGGCAACTGCTCTTGAATTAGCATGCCTCCTTACAGTAGGTCATAACTATTTGATAGAATTGAAATTGCATTTACGTATGACCATTATTTTTTTTCTACGAATTTTTAAAATTAACGAGGTAACGTTCCCTTTAGTGCGATTTTATTATACGTTTTGGCACAAATTTGATCTTCTTGTTCCCTTTATTAATAAAGAATTTAGGCCGGAAATTTCCCGTAGTAAGATGCCATATTGACAGGCTTATATTTTCAAACCTGTATGACCTATGTTGTACTATTTGTATCTTTTTGGTTATTCTTAGTATAATAGATTGTGATTTCCTTAGCACTAAATCGGCCATTTCTAACCTATATCTATAGGCTTACAATATCTAAATTTTTAACATTTAAAAAAAGTTACAATTTACCATTTTTAAGGGGGTAATATCTTTCCAAGTTCGCGAAGTAAGGGGCTGACAATGCTAAGGTGGTGCCACCAAAAAAAATGTTACATTTATTATGGATTTGTGCCAAAATTTTTAATTTATTGTTTCCTTCAGAATTTTTTTCCACCGAAATTAAAAAACAAATACGGAATTTAGGCAGGCAACTAGCATGCCTAGGTTGAAGATGCCATGTTGCCATGTTTATATATTCAAAACTGAGTGAACTTAGCAGGGCACTAACTGACGTCAATAATCGGTTTGCAAGATTAACTTAAGCTAACAAAAATGGTACTCGAAAGCGTTTCAAGCCGTTTTGCGATTCCGTAAGGCGGAACTATATTAATATGACGTTTCGGAAGGGAAACCAAAAACAACCTTAACGTGCTTCGCGCCGACACCATTTTAGGTATAAACTATCGCTTCAACCCGATATAGTGACGCCGCTTAGGGAACTGATATAAGTCGAAGGTCTAAGTGCTAAAATCTAAAAAATCTCAAAGAAAATATTTCACAAAAATTTTTTAAGTCGAAATTATTTTTCGGAATTTGCACTTAGACCTTCGACTTATACCAGTTCCCTAAGC
Organism: Trachelipus rathkii; assembly: GCA_015478945.1. Taxonomy (NCBI): domain Eukaryota; kingdom Metazoa; phylum Arthropoda; class Malacostraca; order Isopoda; family Trachelipodidae; genus Trachelipus; species Trachelipus rathkii. The sequence continues at coordinate 4,023 of JABUQX010045833.1, forward strand.
GGCGTCACTATATGACGTCATAATCGGTTTAACGATAGTTCGAGCTTAAGAAAATGGCATTTGAAAGCGTTCAGCCGCTTTTTCGATTCCCATAAGGCGACACTATATTATAGTGACGTTTCGAAGGGAACCGAAAAACGACCTAACGTGATCGGGCGACACCTTTTAGGTATAAACTATCGCTTCAACCCGATATAGTGACGCCGCTTAGGGAACTGATATAAGTCGAAGGTCTAAGTGCTAAAATCTAAAAAAATTCATGAAAAAATAATAATAATAATTCACAAAAAAATTTTAAGTTTCGGAATTTGCACTTAGACCTTCGACTTATATTAGTTCCCGATGAGGCGTCACTATATGACGTCATAATCGGTTTGAAGATACTTTAGGCTTAACAAAATGGTACTCGAAAGCGTTCAGCCGCTTTTGCGATTCCCGTAAGGCGACACTATATTATAGTGACTTTTCGAAGGGAACCGAAAAACGACCTAACGTGCTCGCGCGACACCTTTTTAGGGATAAACTATCGCTTCAACCCGATATAGTGACGTCAGGAAGGGAACTGATATAAGTCGAAGGTCTAAGTATAAGTCGAAAGTCTAAGTGCATAAGTCGAAGGTCTAAGTGCTAAGTCGAAGGTCTAAGTGCTAAGTCGAAGGTCTAAGTATAAGTCGAAGGTCTAAGTGCTAAGTCGAAGGTCTAAGTGCTAAGTCGAAGGTCTAAGTGCTAAGTCGAAGTCTAAGTGATAAGTCGAAGGTCTAAGTGATAAGTCGAAGGTCTAAGTGCTAAGTCGAAGGTCTAGGTATAAGTCGAAGGTCTAAGTGCTAAGTCGAAGGGTCTAAGTATAAGTCGAAGGTCTAAAAGCTAAGTCGAAGGTCTAAGTTATAAATTTTAAAGGTCTAAGTGCTAAAATCTAAAATTTCTCAAAGAGAAAATAATACACAAAAATTTTTTAAGTCCAAATTATTTTCGGAATTTGCACTTAGACCATCAACTTATATTAGTTTCCGATGAGGCGTCACTATATATGACGTCATAATCGGTTTGAAGATACTTTAAGCTTAACAAAATGGTACTCGAAAAGCGTTCAGCCGCTTTTGCGATTCCCGTAAGGCGACACTGTATTATAGTGACTTTTCGAAGGGAACCGAAAAACGACCTAACGTGCTCGCGCGACACCTTTTTAGGGATAAACTATCGCTTCAACCCGATATAGTGTCGTCAGGAAGGGAACTGATATAAGTCGAAGGCCTAAGTGCGAAAATCTAAAAAAATTCATGAAAAAATAATAATAATAATTCACAAAAAAAAATTTAAGTTTCGGATGCACTTAGAACTTCGACTTATATTAGTTCCCGATGAGGCGTCACATATGACGTCATAATCGGTTTGAAAAGATACTTTAAGCTTAACAAAATGGTACTCGAAAGCGTTCAGCCGCTTTTGCGATTCCCGTAAGGCGACACTCTATTATAGTGACTTTTCGAAGGGAACCGAAAAACGACCTAACGTGCTCGCGCGACACCTTTTTAGGATAAACTATCGCTTCAACCCGATATAGTGACGTCAGGAAGGGAACTGATATAAGTCGAAGGCCTAAGTGCGAAAATCTAAAAAAATTCATGAAAAAATAATAATAATAATTCACAAAAAAAAAATTTAAGTTTCGGAATTTGCACTTAGAACTTCGACTTATATTAGTTCCCGATGAGGCGTCACTATATGACGTCATAATCGGTTTGAAAATACTTTAAGCTTAACGAAATGGTACTCGAAAGCGTTCAGCCGCTTTTGCGATTCCCGTAAGGCGACACTATATTATAGTGACTTTTCGAAGGGAACCGAAAAACGACCTAACGTGCTCGCGCGACACCTTTTAGGGATAAACTATCGCTTCAACCCGATATAGTGACGTCAGGAAGGGAACTGATATAGGTCGAAGGCCTAAGTGCGAAAATCTAAAAAAATTCATGAAAAAATAATAATAATAATTCACAAAAAAAAATTTAAGTTTCGGAATTTGCACTTAGAACTTCGACTTATATTAGTTCCCGATGAGGCGTCACTATATGACGTCATAATCGGTTTGAAGATACTTTAAGCTTAACAAAATGGTACTCGAAAGCGTTCAGCCGCTTTTGCGATTCCCGTAAGGCGACACTGTATTATAGTGACTTTTCGAAGGGAACCGAAAAACGACCTAACGTGCTCGCGCGCGACACCTTTTAGGTATAATCTATCGCTTCACCCCGATATAGGGAAGTCAGGAAGGGAACTGATATAGGTCGAAGGCCTAAGGGCGAAAAATATAAAAAAAATTCATGAAAAAATAATAATAAAAATTTCACAAAAAAAATTTAAGTTTCGGAATTTGCCACTTAGAACTCGACTTATATTAGTTCCGATGAGGCGTCCACTATATGGACTCAGTAATCGGTTTGAAAGATACTTTAAGCTTAACCAAAAAATGGTTACTCGAAAGCGTTAAGCGCTTATTGCGATTCCCGTAAGCCGACACTATATTATAGTGACTTTTCGAAGAGAACCGAAAAACGGACCTAACGTGCTCGCGCGACACCTTTTTAGGGATAAAACTATCGCTTTCAACCCGATATTGATGACGTACAGAAGGGAATTTGATATAGTCGAAAGGCTAAGTGCGAAAATCTAAAAAAATTCATTGAAAAAATAATAATAATAATTCACAAAAAAAAAATATTAAGTTTCGGAATTTGCACTTAGAACTTCGACTTATATTAGTTCCCGATGAGGCGTCACTATATGACGTCATAATCGGTTTGAAGATACTTTAAGCTTAACAAAATTGTACTCGAAAGCGTTCAGCCGCTTTTTGCGATTCCGTAAGGCGACACTATTTATATGAACTTTTCGAAGGGAACCGAAAAACGACTTAACGTGATCGCGTGACACCTTTTTAGGTATAAACTATCGCTTCAACCCGATATAGTTTGACGTCAGGAAGGGACTGAACTATAAGTCGGAAGGCTAAGTGCCGAAAATCTAAAAAAAATCATGAAAAAATAATAATATATTCACAAAAAAAAAAATTTAAGGTTCGGAATTTGACATAGACTTCGATTATATTAGCCCGATGAGGCGTACTATATGACGTCAGAATCGCGTTGAAGATACTTTAAGCTTAACAAAATGGTACTCCAAAGCGTTCAGCCGCTTTTGCGATTCCCGTACAGGCGACACTGCTATTATTATGACTTTTACGAAGGGAACCGAAAAACGACCTAACGTGCTCGCGCGACACCTTTTTTAGGTATAAACTATCGATTCAACCCGATATAGTGACGTCAGGAAGGAAACTGATATAAGTCGAAGGCCTAAGTGCGAAAATCTAAAAAAAATTCATGAAAAACAAAGAATATAATTCACAAAAAAAAAATTTTAAGTTTCGAAATTTGCACTTAGAACTTCGACTTATGTTAGTTTCCCGATTAGGGGTCACTATATGACGTCATAATCGGTTTGAAGATACTTTAAGCTAACAAAATGTACCTCGAAAGCGTTCAGCCGCTTTTGCGATTCCCGTAAGGCGACACTGTATTATAGTGACTTTTCGAAGGGAACCGAAAAACGACCTAACGTGCTCGCGCGACACCTTTTTTAGGGATAAACTATCGCTTCAACCCGATATAGTGACGTCAGGAAGGGAACTGATATAAGTCGAAGGCCTAAGTGCGAAAATCTAAAAAAATTCATGAAAAAATAATAATAATAATTCACAAAAAAAAATTTAAGTTTCGGAATTTGCACTTAGAACTTCGACTTATATTAGTTCCCGATGGGGCGTCACTATATGACGTCATAATCGGTTTGAAGATACTTTAAGCTTAACAAAATGGTACTCGAAAGCGTTCAGCCGCTTTTGCGATTCCCGTAAGGCGACACTTTATTATAGTGACTTTTCGAAGGGAACCGAAAAACGACCTAACGTGCTCGCGCGACACCTTATTAGGGATAAACTATCGCTTCAACCCGATATAGTGACGTCAGGAAGGGAACTGATATAAGTCGAAGGCCTAAGTGCGAAAATCTAAAAAAATTCATGAAAAAATAATAATAATAATTCACAAAAAAAAAATTTAAGTTTCGGAATTTGCACTTAGAACTTCGACTTATATTAGTTCCCGATGAGGCGTCACTATATGACGTCATAATCGGTTTGAAGATACTTTAAGCTTAACAAAATGGTACTCGAAAGCGTTCAGCCGCTTTTGCGATTCCCGTAAGGCGACACTGTATTATAGTGACTTTTCGAAGGGAACCGAAAAACGACCTAACGTGCTCGCGCGACACCTTTTTAGGGATAAACTATCGCTTCAACCCGATATAGTGACGTCAGGAAGGGAACTGATATATGTGGAGGCCTAAAGTAAAAAAAATAAAAAAAATTCATAAAAAATAATTAATAATAATCACAAAAAAAAAAATTTAAGTTTCGGAATTTGCACTTAGAACTTCGACTTATATTTTTTTCCCGATGGGGCGTCATTATATGACGTCATAATCGGTTTGAAGATTACTATTAGCTAACAAAATGTCTCGAACAGCGTTCAGCCGCGGTTTTGCGATTTACCGTAAGGCGACACTGTAATTATATGACTTTTCGGAAGGGAACCGAAAAACGACTTAAGTGCTCGCGCGACACCTTTTTTGGGATAAAACACTTCGCTTCAACCCGATATAGTGACGTCAAGGAAAGGAACTGATATAAGTCGAAGGCCTAAGAGGCGAAAAACTAAAAAAATTCAGTGGAAAAAATAATAATAATAATTCACAAAAAAAAAAAAAAAGTTTCGGAATTTGCACTTAGAACTTCGACTTATATTAGGTTCCCTTCGAGGCGTCACTATATGACGTCATATTCGGTTTAAAGACATTTTAAGCTTAAGAAAATGGTATTTGAAAGCGTTCAGTCGCTTTTGCGTTTCCCGTATGGCGTCACTATATTATAGTGGCGTTTCGAAGGGAACCGAAAAACGACCTAACGTGCTCGCGCGACACCCTTTAGGTATAAACTATCGCTTCAATCCGATATAGTGACGTTGGATCGGGAACTGATATAAGGCGAAAGTCTAAGTGCAAAAATCTAAAAATCTCAAAGAAATTAATTCTCAAAAAATTTTCAAAAACGAAATTATTTTTCGGAATTTGCGCTTAGACCTTCGACTTATATTAGTTCCCACCGAGGCGTCACTATATGACGTCATATTTGGTTTAAAGACAGTCTAAGCTTAAGGAAATGGTATTTGAAAGCGTTCAGCCGCTTTTGCGATTCCCGTATGCCGACACTATATTAAAGTGACGTTTCGAAGGGAACCGAAAAACGACCTAACGTGCTCGCGCGACACCTTTTTAGGGATAAACTATCGCTTCAACCCGATATAGTGACGTCAGGAAGGGAACTGATATAAGTCGAAAGGCCTAAGTGCGAAAAATCTAAAAAATTCATGAAAAAATAAATCAATAATAATTCACAAAAAAAAATTTAAGTTTCGGAATTTGCACTTAGAACTTCGACTTATATTAGTTCCCGATGAGGCGTCACTATATGACGTCATAATCGGTTTGAAGATACTTTAAGCTTAACAAAATGGTACTCGAAAGCGTTCAGCCGCTTTTGCGATTCTCCCACAATTTATTACTATTTTTCCAATAATTTATTTTAATTTAGTCACCCTAAAAAATGATTTAATGAAGAAAACGGTATTTTATGGGAGACTAAATTAAAAAAAGAATTATCTGAAACTGATATAGATCGAAGATCTAAGTGTTAAAATCTTAAAATTCCCCCAAAAAATTTTTCACAAATTTTTTTTAAGTCGAAATTATTTGTCAGAATTTGCACAAAGACCTTTGACCTATATTGGTTCCCGAAGAGGCGTCACTATGTGACGTCATAATCGGTTCAATTTAAACATAAATTTTGAATTATGATTTATTCAAAGAATAATGTTTTTACTAGCTACGACGGGTTTAAATAAAATACGATAATTAATACAAATTTTTATTCCTTAAAATAAAATATTTAATTATATAATTTTTAGAGATCGGAAATTTTTCCATATGTACCAATCAAAAAACCTTTATATAAAAAACAACAACAATTTTTTAATTTATTTTAAAGTTCTCCATTGTATACGTCGAACAGCTTCAAAAATGTTGTTGAGAAATTCATGATTATCAACACGGGAAAAAGCCAAATGAAATGTTATTGGCTTGGTAAGAAGTAGAAATCGTTCTAATAACTTACAAAAAGAACTCGGTTCAAAAAAATAGATATCGTCTTTCAACCATAATGGACTGTGAAATAAATTTTTTTCTCTTTCGGCCTCGTATTTACGGCTATCGATCGATACCCTAAAAAGCGTCACCCGATCACGTTAGGTCGTTTTTCGGCTCCCTTCGAAACATCACTATAATATAGTGTCGCCTTACGGGAATCGCAAAAGCGGCTGAACGCTTTCAAATACCAGTTACCTAAGCTAAAACTATCTTCATCCGATTATGACGTTCATGATAGTACGCCTGATCGGGAACTGATATAAGTCGAAGGTCTAAGTGCAAATTCCGAAAAATAATTTGGACTTAAAAATTTTTGTGTATTATTTTCTTTGAGAAATTTTAAATTTTAGCACTTAGACTAAAGAAAATAAAAAAAATAAAAGTAAAATTAAAATGTTTAAGCATAAAATTTTTAAATATATCGTCTATTAACTAGATATGCCTTAGTTCTTCTATATCGTACAAGCAGCTGCACTACGCCTTAATCGGGAACTAATGTCAGACGATAGTTTAGGTGAAAAAAAATCAAAACAAAATTGTTTTTTAAAAAAATTCAGAATTTATTTATTTATCAATTGCTCTAGATGGATCTCGAGTCCATTCGCCAACCAGCAGTGTTTTGAAAAAAAATTTAGGAGAAAGAAATGAGACCAACCGCTCCTCGAAGTAAACTGCCAATCGATTGCTGGGCAACAACTGTTCGTTTAATTAGGTTCGGTATAATTTCCAAGCTTACCGGAAAACTGAAGATGAATTTGATCTTTATCGATAAACCCAATTGTTTTTTCGCTCGCGCGTTTTGCACTCGAAACCGAGCGTAAAAAAGGATAATAATAAATATATTTCTCGAATCTTTATTATAACGGTTGAGAAAAAGAACATGCGCTTAAAACATGAAATAAAATATACGAAAACTTCTTCCTCCGTTTCGATAAATCCGAAAAGAAGATCCTTCGATGCGAGACTGCTATTACCTTATATTTATAGAGCTTTTAAAATCTCGAAAGGAAAAGAGGAAAAACAAATAATTAAATCGAAGGTTAAAATTTTATTCAGAATTAAAAATAATTAATCGAATAAAACCAATTTTTTTGTCTTCCCGGAAGATGCTTTTCTTTTTTTTTCTTCCTGTGGACAAAAACCTACATATTTTGAAAAAATATCTAGCGTTTTTTCTTAGGATGAATATTATTAAAAAATAGAAGATACAAATGAAGAAAGCATTTCGACAGTTCGATATCGATATAGACGATGGATGGGAAGAAATAATTCTCTCTCTCTCTTCCTGTGACCTAATAATTAGTTCACGAAAAGGTGTTAATTGTGTTTCTCTTAGGATGGTCTAGGAATGCGCCTAGCGATTATAAGAAACAGTTAACATCTTCGCATTTTGATAATCTTTCCGTTCTCCTTTCTTCACCACTTTGGTAACGATACAGAGTATATATATATATATAATATATATAAATAATATATATATATATATATATACTATATATATATATATATATATATATATATAGTAATATTATTATATATATATATTATATATTATATATATATATATATATAATATATTATATTATATAATATATATATATATAATTATATATATATATATACTGATATATATATTATATATATATAGCTATATATATATATATTATAATATATATATTATATTAGTCGCGACCAAAAGAAGAGGGTGGGTCGAGCTTTTGGTCGGGCCTTCTCCCTCCCTCTTTCTTTAAATCGTCGCGATGCCAGACCGAACAATTATTCGGACAAACGAGAAGTAAAATCGAAAGAAGTCGACGAGCGAAAGAAGAGCATCAATCGATACCGTCATTAAGTATAAAAGTGCTTCTAAACAACTTCGATCGCCAAATTGGTGATCTATAAAATCTTTTTGCTAAATTGCACATTAATGATGAAGACGAGCTAATGGAGACAGAAGATTCGGATTCAAATATTCAGTATGATCGTTATGTATATATATATATATTATATATATATATATATATATATATATATATATATATATATATATATGATATATATATATATAATATATATATATATAAATATATATATATATATACAATTTTAATATATATTAATAATAAATATATATATAATATATATAATATATATTATATATATTATATTATATATATATATTATATATATAATCTCTAACATATGAGTGAAATGAGTACAAACTTGAATAGCCAAATCGATGATCTATGCAACCTTTTTGCTAATATAAATTAGTACCCTAATTCGAAAATTCCAAAAAAATAATTTTTGACATTGTAAAAAATGTCGCTAGAAAAAAATCACTAACGACATGAGGAAACTTTTAACAAATAACTGATTGCGTGATCGGCGCGTGATATTTAGTAATTTCTTCTTCTTTTCGAGAGGTCCCGTTGATAAAAATTGACGACGAATAATCGACGGCTGGAGAAGAGGAAAATTTTCATCGCTTTCTCAATCTCGCTCATCGCGACGACGCCGACTATCGACGATTAATGATAAAGACGAACCGAAACACGATTAGGATGGAAGGTCTCGAGCCGCCGTTATTCCCCCGTGGCTGCTATAGAATGGCGTCCGTCTCTATGGTAGTGTCAACCAGCCCCACCACCGCTCGCCCGATATAAGCATCAGCGACGAGACTCTCGCCAGATTTACAAAGTTTTTGAAATAGTGGAAAGGAAGACGGAATATTTTAAGAGTTATGATGTCAAATAATTTTCTTTTCGGTGTCAAATATAATTTATCGGCATGAAAAGAATAAATAATCCTTAAAATTACCGAGGACGCAACGGATATAGAAAGTGGAAGAAAATCCAGAAAACCCGAAAGGGTATCGACGGTTCAACGCGTGGGGATCGCGCGCCGCAGAAAGAGCTTTCATTTTAAGGATGATTATGACGCTCTGAACAAAAGAAAAAACGGAGCGTATGGAAATAGAAACGGATTGGACGAAAGGAGAAGCGAATCATCGTCTCTCGTTGCTGCGCGCAACGTCCCATTAAGGAACGAGTCGTCTTTAAAGACACTTCCGGGATGTCAAACGTAAACGGACGAGGCCTACTAAAATTCTTTTATTTTAACATCATCAAAGCGAGGTATATTTCATCTGTTGAGGTTTACATTTCACTAAAACATCTCAAATTTTTTTGAAGGCGAGTAGAATAACCTATTAATAAAGTTGTTTTAAACAAATTGTTTATTATTTCATTTTTTCCAATAGATATAAAATAATACTAAAACTGTCTGATACATCAACAACCAACCGCGGGAACAGGGTTGGTTAAAAAAGGAAAAGGTCTAATAAAATGCGAATCGAGTATCTGGAAATTTATTAGACCTTTTCCTTTTTTAACCAACCCTGTTCCCGCGGTTGGTTGTTGATGTATCAGACAGTTTTAGTATTATTTTATATCTATTGGAAAAAATTAAATAATAAACAATTTGTTTAAAACAACTTTATTAATAGGTTATTCTACTCGCCTTCAAAAAAAATTTGAGATGTTTTAGTGAAATGTAAACCTCAACAGATGAAATATACCTCGCTTTGATGATGTTAAAATAAAAGAATTTTAGTAGGCCTCGTCCGTTTACGTTTGACATCCCGGAAGTGTCTTTAAAGACGACTCGTTCCTTAATGGGACGTTGCGCGCAGCAACGAGAGACGATGATTCGCTTCTCCTTTCGTCCAATCCGTTTCTATTTCCATACGCTCCGTTTTTTCTTTTGTTCAGAGCGTCATAATCATCCTTAAAATGAAAGCTCTTTCTGCGGCGCGCGATCCCCACGCGTTGAACCGTCGATACCCTTTCGGGTTTTCTGGATTTTCTTCCACTTTCTATATCCGTTGCGTCCTCGGTAATTTTAAGGATTATTTATTCTTTTCATGCCGATAAATTATATTTGACACCGAAAAGAAAATTATTTGACATCATAACTCTTAAAATATTCCGTCTTCCTTTCCACTATTTCAAAAACTTTGTAAATCTGGCGAGAGTCTCGTCGCTGATGCTTATATCGGGCGAGCGGTGGTGGGGCTGGTTGACACTACCATAGAGACGGACGCCATTCTATAGCAGCCACGGGGGAATAACGGCGGCTCGAGACCTTCCATCCTAATCGTGTTTCGGTTCGTCTTTATCATTAATCGTCGATAGTCGGCGTCGTCGCGATGAGCGAGATTGAGAAAGCGATGAAAATTTTCCTCTTCTCCAGCCGTCGATTATTCGTCGTCAATTTTTATCAACGGGACCTCTCGAAAAGAAGAAGAAATTACTAAATATCACGCGCCGATCACGCAATCAGTTATTTGTTAAAAGTTTCCTCATGTCGTTAGTGATTTTTTTCTAGCGACATTTTTTACAATGTCAAAAATTATTTTTTGGAATTTTCGAATTAGGGTACTAATTTATATTAGCAAAAAGGTTGCATAGATCATCGATTTGGCTATTCAAGTTTGTACTCATTTCACTCATATGTGATGATTTATATAATATTATATATACATATATTATATATATATATTATATATATCTAATATATCTATATCTTTATGTGTTTTCTCCTATATATATATATATATAATATATATATATATATATATATATATATATATATAATATATATATTATATATACTATATATATATATATAATATTATTATATATATATATAATATACATACAGACATACTGAATATTTGAATCCGAATCTTCTGTCTCCATTAGCTCGTCTTCATCATTAATGTGCAATTTAGCAAAAAGATTTTATAGATCACCAATTTGGCGATCGAAGTTGTTTAGAAGCACTTTTATACTTAATGACGGTATCGATTGATGCTCTTCTTTCGCTTGTTGACACTTTTCGATTTTACTTCTCGTTTGTCCGAATAATTGTTCGGTCTGGCATCGCGACGATTTAAAGAAAGAGGGGGGAGAAGCCCGACCAAAAAGCTCGACCCACCTCTTCTTTTTGGTCGCGGACTAATATAATATATATTATATATAATATATATATTATATATATATATATATAATATATATTATATATATATAATATAATACTATATATATATATATATATATATATATATATATATATATATATAATTTAAATTTTATAAAGTTAAAAAAAAAAAAAATAAAAAAATATAAATATATGATATATATTATAATATATAATATATATATATTATATATATATATATATATATATATTATAACTTTTGTATCGTTACCAAAGTGGTGAAGAAAGGAGAACGGAAAGATTATCAAAATGCGAAGATGTTAACTGTTTCTTATAATCGCTAGGCGCATTCCTAGACCATCCTAAGAGAAACACAATTAACACCTTTTCGTGAACTAATTATTAGGTCACAGGAAGAGAGAGAGAGAATTATTTCTTCCCATCCATCGTCTATATCGATATCGAACTGTCGAAATGCTTTCTTCATTTGTATCTTCTATTTTTTAATAATATTCATCCTAAGAAAAAACGCAAAATATTTTTTCAAAATATGTAGGTTTTTGTCCACAGGAAGAAAAAAAAAGAAAAGCATCTTCCGGGAAGACAAAAAAATTGGTTTTATTCGATTAATTATTTTTAATTCTGAATAAAATTTTAACCTTCGATTTAATTATTTGTTTTTCCTCTTTTCCTTTCGAGATTTTAAAAGCTCTATAAATATAAGGTAATAGCAGTCTCGCATCGAAGGATCTTCTTTTCGGATTTATCGAAACGGAGGAAGAAGTTTTCGTATATTTTATTTCATGTTTTAAGCGCATGTTCTTTTTCTCAACCGTTATAATAAAGATTCGAGAAATATATTTATTATTATCCTTTTTTACGCTCGGTTTCGAGTGCAAAACGCGCGAGCGAAAAAACAATTGGGTTTATCGATAAAGATCAAATTCATCTTCAGTTTTCCGGTAAGCTTGGAAATTATACCGAACCTAATTAAACGAACAGTTGTTGCCCAGCAATCGATTGGCAGTTTACTTCGAGGAGCGGTTGGTCTCATTTCTTTCTCCTAATTTTTTTTTCAAAACACTGCTGGTTGGCGAATGGACTCGAGATCCATCTAGAGCAATTGATAAATAAATAAATTCTGAATTTTTTTAAAAAACAATTTTGTTTTGATTTTTTTTCACCTAAACTATCGTCTGACATTAGTTCCCGATTAAGGCGTAGTGCAGCTGCTTGTACGATATAGAAGAACTAAGGCATATCTAGTTAATAGACGATATATTTAAAAATTTTATGCTTAAACATTTTAATTTTACTTTTATTTTTTTTATTTTCTTTAGTCTAAGTGCTAAAATTTAAAATTTCTCAAAGAAAATAACACACAAAATTTTTTGAGTCCAAATTATTTTTCGGAATTTGCACTTAGACCTTCGACTTATATCAGTTTCCGATCAGGCGTCACTATATGACGTCATAATCGGATTGAAGATAGTTTTAGCTTAGGTAACTGGTATTTGAAAGCGTTTCAGCGACTTCTTCGATTCCCGTAAGGCGACACTATATTATAGTGATGTTTCGAAGGGAGCCGAAAAACGACCTAACGTGATCGGGTGACGCTTTTTAGGGTATCGATCGATAGCCGTAAATACGAGGCCGAAAGAGAAAAAAATTTATTTCACAGTCCATTATGGTTGAAAGACGATATCTATTTTTTTGAACCGAGTTCTTTTTGTAAGTTATTAGAACGATTTCTACTTCTTACCAAGCCAATAACATTTCATTTGGCTTTTTCCCGTGTTGATAATCATGAATTTCTCAACAACATTTTTGAAGCTGTTCGACGTATACAATGGAGAACTTTAAAATAAATTAAAAAATTGTTGTTGTTTTTTATATAAAGGTTTTTTGATTGGTACATATGGAAAAATTTCCGATCTCTAAAAATTATATAATTAAATATTTTATTTTAAGGAATAAAAATTTGTATTAATTATCGTATTTTATTTAAACCCGTCGTAGCTAGTAAAAACATTATTCTTTGAATAAATCATAATTCAAAATTTATGTTTAAATTGAACCGATTATGACGTCACATAGTGACGCCTCTTCGGGAACCAATATAGGTCAAAGGTCTTTGTGCAAATTCTGACAAATAATTTCGACTTAAAAAAAATTTGTGAAAAATTTTTTGGGGGAATTTTAAGATTTTAACACTTAGATCTTCGATCTATATCAGTTTCAGATAATTCTTTTTTTAATTTAGTCTCCCATAAAATACCGTTTTCTTCATTAAATCATTTTTTAGGGTGACTAAATTAAAATAAATTATTGGAAAAATAGTAATAAATTGTGGGAGAATCGCAAAAGCGGCTGAACGCTTTCGAGTACCATTTTGTTAAGCTTAAAGTATCTTCAAACCGATTATGGACGTCATATAGGGAGCACTCATCGGGACTATATTAAGTCGAAGTTCTAAGTGCAAAATTCCGAAACTTAAATTTTTTTTTTGTGAAATTATTATTTATTATTTTTTTCATGAATTTTTTAGATTTCGCACTAGGCCCTTCGACTATATCAGTCCCTTCCTGGACGTCCACTATATCGGGTTTTGAAAGCGATAGTTTCATCCCAAAGGTGTCGGCGCGAGCACGTTAGTCGTTTTTCGGTTCCCTTCGAAAAGTCACTATAATACAGTGTCGCCTTACGGGAATCGCAAAAGCGGCTGAACGCTTTGGAGTACCATTTTGTTAAGCTTAAAGTATCTTCAAACCGATATTATGACGTCATATAGTGACGCCTCATCGGGAACTAATATAAGTCGAAGTTCTAAGTGCAAATTCCGAAACTTAAATTTTTTTTTGTGAATTATTATTATTATTTTTTCATGAATTTTTTTAGATTTTCGCACTTAGGCCTTCGACTTATATCAGTTCCCTTCCTGACGTCACTATATCGGGTTGAAGCGATAGTTTATCCCTAAAAAGGTGTCGCGCGAGCACGTTAGGTCGTTTTTCGGTTCCCTTCTTAAAGTCACTATAATATAGTGTCGCCTTACGGGAATCGCAAAAGCGGCTGAACGCTTTCGAGTACCATTTTGTTAAGCTTAAAGTATCTTCAAACCGATTATGACGTCATATAGTGACGCCTCATCGGGAACTAATATAAGTCGAAGTTCTAAGTGCAAATTCCGAAACTTAAATTTTTTTTTGTGAATTATTATTATTATTTTTTCATGAATTTTTTTAGATTTTCGCACTTAGGCCTTCGACTTATATCAGTTCCCTTCCTGACGTCACTATATCGGGTTGAAGCGATAGTTTATCCCTAAAAAGGTGTCGCGCGAGCACGTTAGGTCGTTTTTCGGTTCCCTTCGAAAAGTCACTATAATACAGTGTCGCCTTACGGGAATCGCAAAAGCGGCTGAACGCTTTCGAGTACCATTTTGTTAAGCTTAAAGTATCTTCAAACCGATTATGACGTCATATAGTGACGCCTCATCGGGAACTAATATAAGTCGAAGTTCTAAGTGCAAATTCCGAAACTTAAATTTTTTTTTTGTGAATTATTATTATTATTTTTTCATGAATTTTTTTAGATTTTCGCACTTAGACCTTCGACTTAGGTCAGTTCCCTTCGAAACGTCACCATATCGGGTTGAATCGATAGTTTATACCTAAAAGGTGTCGCGCGAGCACGTTAGGTCGTTTTTGAGTTCCCTTCGAAACGTCACTATAATATAGTGTCGCCTTACGGGAATCGAAAAAGCGGCTGAACGCTTTCAAATGCCATTTTCTTAAGCTCGAACTATCATCAAACCGATTATGACGTCATATAGTGACGCCTCATCGGGAACTAATATAAGTCGAAGTTCTAAGTGCAAATTCCGAAACTTAAATTTTTTTTTTGTGAATTATTATTATTATTTTTTCATGAATTTTTTTAGATTTTCGCACACTTAGACCTTCTACTTATATGAGTTGCTTTTTTCGACGTTACTATATCGGGTTGAAGCGATAGTCTTATCCCTAAACAGGTGTCGCGCAGAGCACGTTAGGTCGTTTTCGGTTCCCTTCGAAAAGTCACTATAATACAGTGTCGCCTTACGGGAATCGCAAAAGCGGCTGAACGCTTTCGAGTACCATTTTGTTAAGCTTAAAGTATCTTCAAACCGATTATGACGTCATATAGTGACGCCTCATCGGGAACTAAATATAAGTCGAAGTTCTAAGTGCAAATTCCGAAACTTAATTTTTTTTTTGTGAATTATTATTATTATTTTTTCATGAATTTTTTTAGATTTTCGCACTTAGGCCTTCGACTTATATCAGTTCCCTTCCTGACGTCACTATATCGGGTTGAAGCGATAGTTTATCCCTAAAAAGGTGTCGCGCGAGCACGTTAGGTCGTTTTTCGGTTCCCTTCGAAAAGTCACTATAATACAGTGTCGCCTTACGGGAATCGCAAAAGCGGCTGAACGCTTTCGAGTACCATTTTGTTAAGCTTAAAGTATCTTCAAACCGATTATGACGTCATATAGTGACGCCTCATCGGGAACTAATATAAGTCGAAGTTCTAAGTGCAAATTCCGAAACTTAAATTTTTTTTTGTGAATTATTATTATTATTTTTTCATGAATTTTTTTAGATTTTCGCACTTAGGCCTTCGACTTATATCAGTTCCCTTCCTGACGTCACTATATCGGGTTGAAGCGATAGTTTATCCCTAAAAGGTGTCGCGCGAGCACGTTAGGTCGTTTTTCGGTTCCCTTCGAAAAGTCACTATAATACAGTGTCGCCTTACGGGAATCGCAAAAGCGGCTGAACGCTTTCGAGTACCATTTTGTTAAGCTTAAAGTATCTTCAAACCGATTATGACGTCATATAGTGACGCCTCATCGGGAACTAATATAAGTCGAAGTTCTAAGTGCAAATTCCGAAACTTAAATTTTTTTTGTGAATTATTATTATTATTTTTTCATGAATTTTTTTAGATTTTCGCACTTAGGCCTTCGACTTATATCAGTTCCCTTCCTGACGTCACTATATCGGGTTGAAGCGATAGTATATCCCTAAAAAGGTGTCGCGCGAGCACGTTAGGTCGTTTTTCGGTTCCCTTCGAAAAGTCACTATAATATAGTGTCGCCTTACGGGAATCGCAAAAAGCGGCCTGAACGCTTTCGAGTTTACCAATTTTGTTAAGCTATAAGTATTCTTCAACCGATTATGCGTCATATAGTTGGACGCCTCATCGGAACTAATATAAAGTCGAAGTTCTAAGTGCAAATTCCGAAACTTAAAATTATTTTTTTGTGAATTATTATTATTATTTTTCATGAATTTTTTTTAGATTTTCGCACTTGGCCTTCGACTTATATCAGTTCCCTTCCTGACGTCACTATATCGGTGAAGCGATAGTTTATCCCTAAAAAGGTGTTGTCGCGCGAGCACGTTAGGTCGTTTTTCGGTTCCCTTCGAAAAGTCACTATTATATGTGTCGCGCTTACGGGAAATCGCAAAAGCGCTGAACGCTTCAAATAAACAAAAAAGGAGTAAAAAATCTAAAAAATTGAAGTCATATAGTGACGCCTCATCGGAAACTAATATAAGTCGAAGTTCTAAGTGCAAATTCCGAAACTTAAATTTTTTTTTTGTGAATTATTATTATTATTTTTTCATGAATTTTTTTAGATTTTTCGCACTTAGGCCTTCGACTTATATCAGTTCCCTTCCTGACGTCACTATATCGGGTTGAAGCGATAGTATATCCCTAAAAAGGTGTCGCGCGAGCACGTTAGGTCGTTTTTCGGTTCCCTTCGAAAAGTCACTATA
This sequence comes from Trachelipus rathkii, assembly GCA_015478945.1. Lineage (NCBI taxonomy): Eukaryota > Metazoa > Arthropoda > Malacostraca > Isopoda > Trachelipodidae > Trachelipus > Trachelipus rathkii. The sequence continues at coordinate 21,173 of JABUQX010045833.1, forward strand.
ATACAGTGTCGCCTTACGGGAATCGCAAAAGCGGCTGAACGCTTTCGAGTACCATTTTGTTAAGCTTAAAGTATCTTCAAACCGATTATGACGTCATATAGTGACGCCTCATCGGGAACTAATATAAGTCGAAGTTCTAAGTGCAAATTCCGAAACTTAAATTTTTTTTTGTGAATTATTATTATTATTTTTTCATGAATTTTTTTAGATTTTCGCACTTAGGCCTTCGACTTATATCAGTTCCCTTCCTGACGTCACTATATCGGGTTGAAGCGATAGTTTATCCTAAAAAGGTGTCGCGCGAGCACGTTAGGTCGTTTTTCGGTTCCCTTCGAAAAGTCACTATAATATAGTTGCGCCTTACGGGAATCGCAAAAGCGGCTGAACGCTTTCGAGTACCATTTCGTTAGTTAAAGTATTTTTCAAACCGCATTTGACGTCATATAGTGACGCCTTCATCGGGAACTGATGGATGTCGAAGTTTATAACTGAATATTCTGAAATTTTTAAATTTTTTTTTTGTGAATTATTATTATTTTTTTTCATGAATTTTTTTAGATTTTCGCACTTAGGGGCCTTCGACTATATCCATTCCCTTCCTTGACGTCACTATATCGGGTGAGCGAATAGTTTATCCCTAAAAAGGTGGTCGCGCGAGCACGTTAGGTCGTTTTTCGGTTCCCTTCGAAAGGTCACATAGTTTAAGTGTCGCCTTACGGGAATCGCAAAAGCGGCTTGAACGCTTTCGAGTACCATTTTGTTAAGCTTAAAAGTATCTTCAAACCGATTATGACGTCATATAGTGACGCCTCATCGGGAACTATAATATAAGTCGAATCTCTTAAGTGGCAAATTCCGAATACTTAAATCTTTTTCTTTGTGAATTATTATTATTATTTTTTCATGAATTTTTTTAGATTTTTTTCGCACTTAGACCTTCGACTTATATCAGTTCCCTTACTGGCGTCACTATATCGGGTTGAAGCGATAGTTTATCCCTAAAAAGGTGTCGCGCGAGCACGTTAGGTCGTTTTTCGGTTCCCTTCGAAAAGTCACTATAATATAGTGTCGCCTTACGGGAATCGCAAAAGCGGCTGAACGCTTTCGAGTACCATTTTGTTAAGCTTAAAGTATCTTCAAACCGATTATGACGTCATATAGTGACGCCTCATCGGAAACTAATATAAGTTGATGGTCTAAGTGCTACAAATGTTTAATTTTAATTTGACTTTAAAAAAATTTACCGAATTTCTTCACTCTTAAATCCCGTTTTGTATAAATACTATAAGCAAAATTAACTTAGACATATTCGACTTAGCTTTTTAGACCTTCGATTTTACTTAGATCCTTCGACTAGCACTTAGACCTTCGATTTATACTTAACCTTCGACTTATCAATTAGACCTTCGACTTATACTTAGACCTTCGACTAGCACTTGACCTTCGCTTTATAGACCTTCGACTTAGCACTTTGACCTTCGACTTAGCACTTAGGCCTTCGACTTTATACTTAGACTTTCGACTTAGCACTTAGACCTTCGACTTATCACTCTGGACCTTCGACTTAGCACTTTAGACTTTCGACTTATATTAGACCTTCGACTTATATTCCAGTCCTTCCTGACGTCACTAATATCGGGCTGAGCGATAGTTTTCCCTAAAAGGTTGGTCGCGCGAGCACGTTAAGGTCGGTTTCGGTTTCCCTTTGAAAAAGTCACTTATAATATAGTGTCGCCTTACGCGAATCGAAGCGATTGAATCGCTTTCGAGTACCATTTTTGTTAAAGCTTTAAAGTATTCTTCAAAACCGATTAATGACGTCAAATTAGTGACGCTCAATCGGTAACTAATATAAGTCGAAGTTCTAAGTGCAAATTCCCGAAACTTAAAATTTTTTTGTGAAATTCTGTATTTATTATTTTTCAATGAATTTTTATGTAAAAAATCTCGCAAATAGGCTTTAGTCTTATACCTGCTTCGTCTGCCGACTGTGCATATCTGAAGGGATAGTTTATCCCTAAAAAGGTGTCGCGCGAGCACGTTAGGTCGTTTTTCGGTTCCCTTCGAAAAGTCACTATAATATAGTGTCGCCTTACGGGAATCGCAAAAGCGGCTGAACGCTTTCGAGTACCATTTTGTTAAGCTTAAAGTATCTTCAAACCGATTATGACGTCATATAGTGACGCCTCATCGGGAACTAATATAAGTCGAAGTTCTAAAGTGCAAATTCCGAAACTTAAATTTTTTTTGTGAATTTATTATTATTATTTTTTCATGAATTTTTTTATTTTCGCACTTAGACCTTCGACTATATATCAGTCCCTATCCTGACGTACACACATCGGGTTGGAAGCAGAACAGTTTGATCCCTAAAAAGTGTTCGCGCCGAGCACGTTGAGGTCGTTTTTGTCTCCTTCGCAAACTGTCACTATAATATAGTGTCGGCATAATGGGAATCGCAAAAGCGGCTGAAAGCTTTTCAAGTACCATTTTGTTAAGCTTAAAGTATCTTCAAACCGATTATGACGTCAGTTAGTGACGCCTGCTAAGTCACTCAGTTTTGAATATATAAAAATGGCAACATGGCATCTTCAACCTAGGCATGCTAGTTGCCTGCCTAAATTCCGTATTTGTTTTTTAATTTCGGTGGAAAAAAATTCTGAAGGAAACAATAAATTAAAAATTTTGGCACAAATCCATAATAAATGTAACATTTTTTTTGGTGGCACCACCTTAGCATTGTCAGCCCCTTACTTCGCGAACTTGGAAAGATATTACCCCCTTAAAAATGGTAAATTGTAACTTTTTTTAAATGTTAAAAATTTAGATATTGTAAGCCTATAGATATAGGTTAGAAATGGCCGATTTAGTGCTAAGGAAATCACAATCTATTATACTAAGAATAACCAAAAAGATACAAATAGTACAACATAGGTCATACAGGTTTGAAAATATAAGCCTGTCAATATTATGGCATCTTACACTTCTGGAAATTTCCGATCTAAATTCTTTGTAAGTAAAGGGAACAAGAAGATCAAATTTGTGCCAAAACGTATAATAAAATCGCACTAAAGGGAACGTTACCTCGTTAATTTTAAAAATTCGTAGAAAAAAAATAATGGTACACGTAAATGCAATTTCAATCTATCAATTAGTTATGACCTACTGTAAGGAGGCATGCTAATTCAAGAGCAGTTGCCGTTAAAGAAGGATTAAAACAAATAACAAGGAAATTTTAAAAGACTTTTATTAAATTAAAGGTTCGTGACAAAAAGAGTATTGGAAAAAGGGTTTGACAATAAGAAAAAAAAACGAATACACGAAATATTTGATCAAAATATTATACATTTTTTACAGGACCACCTTTAAACAATTTTAGAAATTCGTCCTGCCACCCTAGCTTTTCTGCCAACTTTTTACAGCTCTCGTCGCAGTCACCGATGAGGCTAAAATTTATGTTCGGTGTTCCCGATTCTAGTAGTTCTCGAGTAATTAAAAGCCGAGGGCAAGAGTTCGGCGCATTACTAACCAGGGGGGCGAGAGGATTAGCGGCTAGATCTGTTCCTATTAATATCGCTAAATCGCAATTCTTAAAGTCTTCGACGTACTTTGAGTATTTGTCGGCCGGTACGGACTCGTCGAATAAAAGGAGATCCGGTTTCACCACACCGTCTCCGCAATCGGGACACGTAGGGGTAACGTCTTTGAAGAGTCGTTCTTTCATCCATTCTCGCGTATACTCTTTTCCACAAGAAACGCAATGGTTCTTACGATACGAGCCGTGATATTCTACAACCTTTTCGACTGGAAGCCCGATTGACGTATCCAATGTGTCTATGTTTTGCGTGTAATGTCGCAACAAGATCCCTTTATCGTGAAGCAGTTTGGAAAAGAAGTGGGCTGGAGAGGGTTTCGATGACTCGGATGGGAAAAAATCCTTAATCAATTTAAAAAAAGGTGTCGGGTTCTTTTCGACAAATTCGCGCTTAAATATAGCTGGGGGGTGAGGCAACTCAATTTTTTCGTCGTACTCGTCTATATTTTGAAATATTTCGCCGGTCGGGGACATATTGTCGAGAATTCCCCTTGAAGAAGTAGTTATCAGGGGTCCGGCTAACGTGATTACGTTTTGACATCTTCCGCTTTTAATGAAGGAAACCACGTCGTCCAGGCTCATGTTGGGGGATGAGTCTCTCGGAGGTTCTTCATCGGATGGCGCGTTTTGCGTTGAAGGCGCGATTTCTTGAGACATGTTCGTTCTTGAAGTCGAGAATGATCGTGACGAATGATGAAGAGCTAGGCGATCGCTTCTATATATAGGGATATCGTAAATTAATAATTATTTGTTTATTAATTATTATTTATTATTACAATAGAGATAAAAAATTAATCGTTTCTTAATAATCGTTTATCAGTCCACGTTCCTCGCGGTTGGTTGTTTCTGTAGCGCGTGCAAGCGATTGTCGGAATTCGCTCGTCGATTGTTAGGAAAAATGAAATAATAAATATTTTTTTAAAATCGATTTTATTTAATTTTTTTTTACGTAGCTTCCAAAAAATGCATACAGTGGAAAGGAAATATATTTTTTGGGTGAAATGTTGTTGTAGGATTTACCGGACACGCGCCACTGCGAAATAAAAGAAATTCTTCTAGCACGGCCGTATCGATCCATCGCAGCCTCGGACAAATGAGTTTAGTATCACCCAGAACTGTTTATGTATATAAATAAATTCACGAGTAGCGCGATCGCGAAATTAGTAGAAGGTATATATAAAGAGACGCCAAATGTTCTTCGGTATCGTTCCATTTTTCTTCTGGGGATGATAGTATTATAAAACGTTAAAACTTTTTTAAAAAATTATTGAACTGGTGGATTTGGTGAATTATACGTTGGAGTGGGAAATCTTTTTAAAAACGCTACCTGTATTCGCTCATCTTTGGCTCATTGACTCTTCTCTTTTAAATTTATTTTCTTTATTCGAGAACGGAGAGGCTGATGATTTAACAACCAAAAATTTCTATTATCGCTAAATCTCAATCGATTTGTCTTTTCCTCGACGACTCGGTCCGCACGTGTTCGGTCGCTAAGAAATTTGGAGAAAAATTCTTCTTTCATTTACGAGGTCTTCTACGTTTTCTTCATCCGGCGAAAGTAGTAGTATTCTGTCAATCAATTTCTTCTTTAATTCTTGTTCTTCAGAATAACGGTTCTTCTTCCTCCTTAGTCTAGCATCGCGACGAATAAAAGAGGGAAAAGGCCAAAGCTAATCTCGACCCTCTTTTTTAGTCGCGATGATAAACTGAACACTATTTAGTTCGCATCGTTAGCCAACTTGCGAAGATATTTGAACGGAAAAACGCGAGAGGAAGAGTTTGATTCGCCCGGAGAAGAAATTGAATTTTGCTTACTCGCCTTTCCAAACGCGAAACTTTTCTTTCCTTCTGTTACTAGATACGACGTGCCTCGAACGTCGATGCTCGTCGCCGGTCGTTCGCATCTTTGCGTTTCTACTTTTTCGAGTCAATCTGTTATATTCGTACCCGGTTCCCGGACATTCTTAAGAAAATTATGGGAAAATATGATTGGTGGTTCTTCTCGTATTAATTCTTCGTTTTTTTCACGCGAAAGGAAAGAGAGAGAAAATGACAACCCTCCGAGGTATAACGAGAGTTCCCCACCTGGGAAAAAGATATTTTAATATTTTACACTTTGCGTTGTTAAACGCGTATTTCTTTTCTTCGGGTGTAATAATAAAGATTCATAAAATATATTTATTATTATCCGTTTTTATATCTAGTGTCTGAGAGCGTAGCCTAAGAAGTTATGACGAATACGAAATATTTCTTTTTTCTTATATTATATCAAATGGTTATGGAAAAAAATGAAATAATAAATAAATGTAAAAAGCGGCTTTATTTTACAAGTTTTAATTACTCTTCGAAAAAAAAAGCATTACAAAAAATAAAGAAATTTGTTAGTAGAATTTTTGCATCTCACCACTCAAACGCGTGATAAAAAGGCCTTTTCCCGAGGGATAGAGCTCCCACGCGGGAAACGCGAAGATGCTTTTCTCCCGATTCTAGACAAATTTGTCTAATATCGCTTGAGTAGAAACCGTCGCGTCGACTCGATGTAGTTGTCGTATTTTGACCCAATCCCACTCGGATTCCACTTCCACTGATTACCGATGAGATTGTTTAATCCGTTCTCTTTAATCGCAGCGCGCGAATATTATTTTCCACTTCCACTATTCGCCTTTGACTCTTCTTAACAACAACAACAACAACGGTGCTCGTTGCTTCTTTTATACTACTTTTAGATTGATATTAATAGTTAGACCGAATTACGGATCATCATCGTCATTAGTCTAACCACCCGATGAACGTAAGAGAGAGGAGAGAGACGGCTTAAAAACCTCTTTTCTCTCTATTTCCCAGTGGCGAATATCAACGATGATTTCTATACTGATTTGGCCCATCTAACTATTTATCTGTCGGGCTATCTTTCCCGCGTTTTCTAAAGAATAATCGAGTAGCGCGTCGTCGATGTTACTTTTCTCGAGCGATCGAAACGATAACGGCTGACCGACACCTCCATAGGCGCTCCCGCCATTTTCGGGAGATTATTTTTTTCGTGCTATGTAACATATATAATTTTTACCGCTTTTTTTAATAAAATTTTAAAAAATGCATTTATTATTATTACCCTTTTTACATTTAGTATGAGTGTATAGCGCCGTTTTACATGATTCTAGAAGCACGCACGCGCCTCGTATATCGTTAATACGGGAGAGGTTTTGTTTTTCTGTTCCGAAACGTTTTTAAATCCCTTGATCCTTCGAGATTAATCCTCATCAACGTCTTTTCTACGAGGCGCGGCGTATAATAAATAAAGAAGATAAAAAAAGGGAAAAAAACAAGTAGTTTTTTAAAACCATTTTATTATATTATATTATATTATATTATATTATATTATATTATATTATATTATATTATATTATTACTATTAAAATACAGAACATTGAGCTTAATACATCTACATTACTTTTTTAACAAAAATTTCAAAGATCAGTTTTTAAAACTTCGTTCGTATTTTGTTGTACGTCGCTTCTCCACCCTCCTAGTTTCTCGGCCAAGCGAGAGCACATTTCGTCGCAGTCACCGATGAGGCTTATATGGGCGCACGAATCTAAAACTCGGTTAGTTTCGTTTATCGATGGAAATCCCTTGACGGGTTCTGGATTAATTAAAATCCGAGGGCAAGTATCGGGCACCTTATCATTCAAAAATCTGAAAGCGTAATCGACTAGAGTGGATCCGATTATGATTAGTAAATCGCATCTTCGAAAGTCTTCTAGATATCTCAAATATCGTGGATCGAAAGGTTCCATCACGAATAATACGTCAGGTCTCACCACACCATCTTCGCAAGCCGAACACGCTGGGGGAGTTCTATCCGTCGTCGTCGAAATTTCGTTTTCCATCCATTCTCGACTATACTCTTTTCGGCATAAAAGACAACGAGCCGTTTGGAACGAGCCGTATAACGGTACAACTTTTTCGGCGGGGGTTCCCGCTACTACATCCAGGCCGTCTAAATTTATCGTATAATTTCGTAACAAAATTCCTTTTTCGTGAAGAAGTTTGATGCAATAGTTCGTGGGAGTCGGTTTAAGTTCCATCGAGTAAAATTCTTGAGCCATTTTCAAGAGCGGTTTTGGATTCCGTTGATAAAATTGGGTGGATAATATACCGCAGGGGTGGTTTCTCAGCTCTTCGGTTACGTCGTATTTCGCCCCATTTTTTAACAGTTCGGAGTACGAACATAAATGGCGAGGAATTCTCGCCGAGGTAGAGACCCCCGCCCCCGCTAACGTGATTACGTTTTTACACTTTCCACTTTTGATAAAGGAAACCACATCGTCGGCGTCGTTGAGTGTGACGCGTAGGGTCGTAGGGGTTTTCTCTTCCACGGTTGGCGCGTCGTTCATCGTCGTCATCGTCAGTGGCTTGACAATGTTTTCAGTCATGCTTGGATTTGACGGCGTACGAGATTAATAAACGGCCCGTCCCCCGCCGCTTTTTATATAACAAAATTTGAAATAAATTTAATAATTATTTTTTAATTTAATTTGAGACGTAATATTTTAATTATGTTGCGAAAATATTTTTTTCTAGATTATTTTAATTTTTTATTTCGTTCACAAAATTGATTTTTCTTAGTTTAAAAAGATTTTTATCAATATAAAAAAAATTAGTACGGCCAATTAAGAAACGAAAAAATAAGAAACGTTAATGAAAATGTTACCGAAATTTAACGTCCGATAATGACTAACGGAAGGAGGAGATGACGTCGAAAAAATTGATATTTTGAAGAAGAAGAAGAATATACGAATCATCGAACCCGGAGATTAAACCCTCTTTTCTCGAGATTCTTTACCGTTTCAACGATCCCCTCGATAGCGCTTTCTTTCAATCCTTCGTTTATTTCGGAAACCACCCTCTCGTACGCCTGCTCGAAAGGGATTTCGCAATCCCGCAATCGCGTTTCTAACCAATTATTATTGGTCGTTAAAAGTTGAAACGCGTAGCGGAATATCTCTTTATGGTCGAAAATTCGGTCAACGTCTTCGGTCGACAAATTCAGTAGTTTTAGAGCCACGTTTTTTAAATCGCGCAAATCGAACCCCCCGATATTTTTTTGGTCCACAAAGTTAAATACCAAGTCCTCGTTCAATTCGACATTTAAATCGTAATCTATAACGCGTTCTTCGCAAAACCTTTTCAGCTTATATTTTAAGAATTTTACGTCGCTGTCGCTGTCGTGGTCGTCGTTTTCGCGGGCGTTTTCTCGGGAAGAACCTTTTAGGTCTTCCAGGAACTCTTCGTAAAGCGGTCGGCTAAATTTATCGTAAAAGTCGGATACGCGCTCTTCGGATGGGCGTTTACCGTCTTCGATGTCGAGTCTCAACATCGTGGTGAAAAGGAGTATTCTCACGATTTTTAAAGAATTGTTCTCCCTCAAGGTCTCCACCATTCGGCAAATAAATTCGCGAACTATTAACGTTACCTTTTTTACAGCGTCCGTTTCCTCTAACTCGTCTAGACGGGCGTATAGGAAAAACAGGGGTTTGATTAAATTTTCCGATTCCATTTGGAAATTTTTAATACCGATTTTACCGCGCGCGCGTTCTCTCAGAGTTAGTTCGGGCCAACGGATCAACGCATTCCCGTAAATGACGTAATCGTGGAAACGTAAATACTCGAAGGCGGTATTGACTACTAATTTCAGTTCCTCCCTAGCGCGAACGCACCCGTCGACGATTTTTGCTAATTTTATCCAGGCTAATATCAAAGCGAAAAAGTGGGCACGATAGTCGACCTTGCTGGGATCCTTTAAAACGCACGTCGTACAAAGCCAAGCGAATACTTTGTTGCGAAATAGGGGCCTTATTGCGCGCAAAAGTTCCGGCGTAAAAACGGGCACGATCGCGTTGAAACTCGTATATTTATTCGGCCTTACGGCTAGCGTTCGTCTTTCGTCTTGATGGGGGTTGGAGTCTAGCGCGATGTTACTGTAGATGGCGCGATTTTCATTTTCTTTATCCATTATTATTTCCGCCCTCAAACTCCAAGGATTTTCGACGATTCTTTCGCTCGGCGAGTCCCATAAAATCTTAATGGGAATACCGGTTAGGGTAAAACAGTAACATAAATGACGCGGCCCTCGCTTTATCAGTATTTCGGGCAAATAAGGGTCGAGGAAATCGTGGATAGGGGAGTCATTCGTCATCGCGCACCTATTATCGGAGACGACGACGACATCCTCCCCCTCGGTAAGTTTCCGGATATCCCGTGAAACGGATCTCACAATTCTGAGGAACTCGAGCGCGTCTTCTTCATCGAGGGGTGTAGACACCGAATTCATATCATCCTCTTCGTTTATCGCGTCGGGACCGAAAGTGTCTAAAAAATACGCTAACGACGATGAGACGTTATCCCAAACTTCGTTTCGGCTTCGTCGCGCATGTAGCTCGAATTCCCGATGTATAGACGAAATAGCGATTTCGCAATCGTACTTTTTTCTTTTTAAATCGAGCAGCAGCGCCCTCTTTTGAAACGGCGTTCTATTTAAATTTTCGATCTCTCGTGACTCGTTCGAATAGCCGATTCGAAGAAGCTCTAGCATCGTCGAAAGACTTTGAATTAATTTGTATCTTTCGCACTCTAACGGCCATTCCTCTCGTTTAGAAAAACGCAAATAGCTTTCTACGATATGGACTTTCCAGCGCGGAATTATACCCTCAAAAAGTAGTTTTAAATCGACGAAATTATCTACTTTAACTATCGTCAACGCCAATCGTAAATCGTCGCTTGTCGATTTTCGTAGCGCGATTCTGAATCGCGATTTTAGGGTTTTGAAATCCATTTCGAAAAATATATATTCGTCGAGCGACGCGATACTCGAACATTTTTCGATAAAACACTTCGGAATTCCAGGCCCCTTTTCTTGGAAAGTCGGGCGAAGACACCCGATCGGTTCGAATAATAGTAGGGCGTCTTTTCCAATCTCGAACGATTTTTGTACGTCGTTGTAAGCGATCCGCGAGTCGAATTTCACCACGCAACAAATTTTTTTCAACACTTCTAGCTCGTAAACTTTGACTCCCAACGAGGCCGAACCAGGTTCTGTCGTTTTCGTTGTCGTTGTCGCTGCCACTGCCGCTGCCGACGCCGTAGGCGTAGATCCCGCCCCCATGATTTCGGAAAATAAGTCTGGTATTCACAATTTATTTTAATTTTTAATCGTAAAAGGTAGTGATGAAGATAATATAATAATAATAGCGAAAAGAAATTGTATCGGAATCTTACAAACCTTTTAATAATAATTAGAAAATGATTTATATTTATTTTTTTTTTAAAAGATAGAAGATTTTATAGTGGGGGTGGATTGGGCTGAATTAATGAAGAAAAATAAAAATATTTTGCGACAATTTTTCGACTTGTTTTATTTTTGAACCTGTCGAGAGTCTACTCACCTATCGTCACCCGACTCTGTGTTTTTCTTTTTTTTCGACGGAATGTAGTCGAATACTTTTAAAATTTTCTTTTCCAAAACGAACGAGTAATATTCTACTTCCTCGATGTTTCTGGATGGTTTTCCGAGTCGTTTCTCCACCACGTTTAGAGGGAAGAAGATACGTTCGTAATCCGAAAAGGATCTCTGAACAGCTCTAAATACCGGGCAGCACGCGTCTCTCCACAGAGGAACCTTTTGAAAGGGGTCGTGGGGTATAAATTTATTGACTAGGGTATCGTTTTCACCCGGGCATTTAGCTTGTCTCAATGAGATGTCGATGTAGCTCGGATAATTGTATATCACGCGACCCCTTTCAAAAGGTTCCTCTGTGGAGAGACGCGTGCTGCCCGGTATTTAGAGCTGTTCAGAGATCCTTTTCGGATTACGAACGTATCTTCTTCCCTCTAAACGTGGTGGAGAAACGACTCGGAAAACCATCCAGAAACATCGAGGAAGTAGAATATTACTCGTTCGTTTTGGAAAAGAAAATTTTAAAAGTATTCGACTACATTCCGTCGAAAAAAAAGAAAAACACAGAGTCGGGTGACGATAGGTGAGTAGACTCTCGACAGGTTCAAAAATAAAACAAGTCGAAAAATTGTCGCAAAATATTTTTATTTTTCTTCATTAATTCAGCCCAATCCACCCCCACTATAAAATCTTCTATCTTTTAAAAAAAAAATAAATATAAATCATTTTCTAATTATTATTAAAAGGTTTGTAAGATTCCGATACAATTTCTTTTCGCTATTATTATTATATTATCTTCATCACTACCTTTTACGATTAAAAATTAAAATAAATTGTGAATACCAGACTTATTTTCCGAAATCATGGGGGCGGGATCTACGCCTACGGCGTCGGCAGCGGCAGTGGCAGCGACAACGACAACGAAAACGACAGAACCTGGTTCGGCCTCGTTGGGAGTCAAAGTTTACGAGCTAGAAGTGTTGAAAAAAATTTGTTGCGTGGTGAAATTCGACTCGCGGATCGCTTACAACGACGTACAAAAATCGTTCGAGATTGGAAAAGACGCCCTACTATTATTCGAACCGATCGGGTGTCTTCGCCCGACTTTCCAAGAAAAGGGGCCTGGAATTCCGAAGTGTTTTATCGAAAAATGTTCGAGTATCGCGTCGCTCGACGAATATATATTTTTCGAAATGGATTTCAAAACCCTAAAATCGCGATTCAGAATCGCGCTACGAAAATCGACAAGCGACGATTTACGATTGGCGTTGACGATAGTTAAAGTAGATAATTTCGTCGATTTAAAACTACTTTTTGAGGGTATAATTCCGCGCTGGAAAGTCCATATCGTAGAAAGCTATTTGCGTTTTTCTAAACGAGAGGAATGGCCGTTAGAGTGCGAAAGATACAAATTAATTCAAAGTCTTTCGACGATGCTAGAGCTTCTTCGAATCGGCTATTCGAACGAGTCACGAGAGATCGAAAATTTAAATAGAACGCCGTTTCAAAAGAGGGCGCTGCTGCTCGATTTAAAAAGAAAAAAGTACGATTGCGAAATCGCTATTTCGTCTATACATCGGGAATTCGAGCTACATGCGCGACGAAGCCGAAACGAAGTTTGGGATAACGTCTCATCGTCGTTAGCGTATTTTTTAGACACTTTCGGTCCCGACGCGATAAACGAAGAGGATGATATGAATTCGGTGTCTACACCCCTCGATGAAGAAGACGCGCTCGAGTTCCTCAGAATTGTGAGATCCGTTTCACGGGATATCCGGAAACTTACCGAGGGGGAGGATGTCGTCGTCGTCTCCGATAATAGGTGCGCGATGACGAATGACTCCCCTATCCACGATTTCCTCGACCCTTATTTGCCCGAAATACTGATAAAGCGAGGGCCGCGTCATTTATGTTACTGTTTTACCCTAACCGGTATTCCCATTAAGATTTTATGGGACTCGCCGAGCGAAAGAATCGTCGAAAATCCTTGGAGTTTGAGGGCGGAAATAATAATGGATAAAGAAAATGAAAATCGCGCCATCTACAGTAACATCGCGCTAGACTCCAACCCCCATCAAGACGAAGACGAACGCTAGCCGTAAGGCCGAATAAATATACGAGTTTCAACGCGATCGTGCCCGTTTTTACGCCGGAACTTTTGCGCGCAATAAGGCCCCTATTTCGCAACAAAGTATTCGCTTGGCTTTGTACGACGTGCGTTTTAAAGGATCCCAGCAAGGTCGACTATCGTGCCCACTTTTTCGCTTTGATATTAGCCTGGATAAAATTAGCAAAAATCGTCGACGGGTGCGTTCGCGCTAGGGAGGAACTGAAATTAGTAGTCAATACCGCCTTCGAGTATTTACGTTTCCACGATTACGTCATTTACGGGAATGCGTTGATCCGTTGGCCCGAACTAACTCTGAGAGAACGCGCGCGCGGTAAAATCGGTATTAAAAATTTCCAAATGGAATCGGAAAATTTAATCAAACCCCTGTTTTTCCTATACGCCCGTCTAGACGAGTTAGAGGAAACGGACGCTGTAAAAAAGGTAACGTTAATAGTTCGCGAATTTATTTGCCGAATGGTGGAGACCTTGAGGGAGAACAATTCTTTAAAAATCGTGAGAATACTCCTTTTCACCACGATGTTGAGACTCGACATCGAAGACGGTAAACGCCCATCCGAAGAGCGCGTATCCGACTTTTACGATAAATTTAGCCGACCGCTTTACGAAGAGTTCCTGGAAGACCTAAAAGGTTCTTCCCGAGAAAACGCCCGCGAAAACGACGACCACGACAGCGACAGCGACGTAAAATTCTTAAAATATAAGCTGAAAAGGTTTTGCGAAGAACGCGTTATAGATTACGATTTAAATGTTCGAATTGAACGTCAAAATTGGTATATGCTGGCTGGACCAAAAAATATGTGAGGGTTCGATTTGCGCGATTTTTCAAACGTGGCTCTAAACTACTGAATTTGTCGACCGAAGACGTTGACCGAATTTTCGACCATAAAGAGATATTCCGCTACGCGTTTCAACTTTTAACGACCAATAATAATTGGTTAGAAACGCGATTGCGGGATTGCGAAATCCCTTTCGAGCAGGCGTACGAGAGGGTGGTTTCCGAAATAAACGAAGGATTGAAAGAAAGCGCTATCGAGGGGATCGTTGAAACGGTAAAGAATCTCGAGAAAAGAGGGTTTAATCTCCGGGTTCGATGATTTGTATATGCTTCTTCTTCTTCAAAATATCAATTTTTTCGACGTCATCTCCTCCTTCCGTTATTCATTATCGGACGTTAAATTTCGGTAACATTTTCATTAACGTTTCTTATTTTTTCGTTTCTTAATTGGCCGTACTAATTTTTTTTATATTGATAAAAATCTTTTTAAACTAAGAAAAATCAATTTTGTGAACGAAATAAAAAATTAAAATAATCTAGAAAAAAATATTTTCGCAACATAATTAAAATATTACGTCTCAAATTAAATTAAAAAATAATTATTAATTTTTTATATCAGATTTTGTTATATAAAAAGCGGCGGAGGACGGGCCGTTTATCAATCTCGCACGAGCAGCAGTAGCGATGTCAAATCCGAGCATGTCTGAAAATATTGTCGCACCACCGTGGAAGAGAAAACCCCTACGACCCTACGCGTCACACTCAACGACGCCGACGATGTGGTTTCCTTTATCAAAAGTGGAAAGTGTAAAAACGTAATCACGTTAGCGGGGGCGGGGGTCTCTACCTCGGCGAGAATTCCTCGCCATTTATGTTCGTACTCCGAACTGTTAAAAAATGGGGCGAAATACGACGTAACCGAAGAGCTGAGAAACCACCCCTGCGGTATATTATCCACCCAATTTTATCAACGGAATCCAAAACCGCTCTTGAAAATGGCTCAAGAATTTTACTCGATGGAACTTAAACCGACTCCCACGAACTATTTCATCAAACTTCTTCACGAAAAAGGAATTTTGTTACGAAATTATACGATAAATTTAGACGGCCTGGATGTAGTAGCGGGAACCCCCGCCGAAAAAGTTGTACCGTTATACGGCTCGTTCCAAACGGCTCGTTGTCTTTTATGCCGAAAAGAGTATAGTCGAGAATGGATGGAAAACGAAATTTCGACGACGACGGATAGAACTCCCCCAGCGTGTTCGGCTTGCGAAGATGGTGTGGTGAGACCTGACGTATTATTCGTGATGGAACCTTTCGATCCACGATATTTGAGATATCTAGAAGACTTTCGAAGATGCGATTTACTAATCATAATCGGATCCACTCTAGTCGATTACGCTTTCAGATTTTTGAATGATAAGGTGCCCGATACTTGCCCTCGGATTTTAATTAATCCAGAACCCGTCAAGGGATTTCCATCGATAAACGAAACTAACCGAGTTTTAGATTCGTGCGCCCATATAAGCCTCATCGGTGACTGCGACGAAATGTGCTCTCGCTTGGCCGAGAAACTAGGAGGGTGGAGAAGCGACGTACATCAAAATACGAACGAAGTTTTAAAAACTGATCTTTGAAATTTTTGTTAAAAAAAGTAATGTAGATGTATTAAGCTCAATGTTCTGTATTTTAATAGTAATAATATAATATAATATAATATAATATAATATAATATAATATAATATAATATAATATAATATAATAAAATGGTTTTAAAAAACTACTTGTTTTTTTCCCTTTTTTTATCTTCCTTATTTATTATACGCCGCGCCTCGTAGAAAAGACGTTGATGAGGATTAATCTCGAAGGATCAAGGGATTTAAAAACGTTTCGGAACAGAAAAACAAAACCTCTCCAGTATTAACGATATACGAGGCGCGTGCGTGCTTCTAGAATCATGTAAAACGGCGCTATACACTCGTACTAAATGTAAAAAGGGTAATAATAATAAATGCATTTTTTAAAATTTTATTAAAAAAAGCGGTAAAAAATATATATTTTACATAGCACGAAAAAAATAATCTCTCGAAAATGGCGGGAGCGCCTATGGAGGTGTCGGTCAGCCGCTATCGTTTCGATCGCTCGAGAAAAGTAACATCGACGACGCGCTACTCGATTATTCTTTAGAAAACGCGGGAAAGATAGCCCGACAGATAAATAGTTAGATGGGCCAAATCAGTATAGAAATCATCGTTGATATTCGCCACTGGGAAATAGAGAGAAAAGAGGTTTTTAAGCCGTCTCTCTCCTCTCTCTTACGTTCATCGGGTGGCTAGACTAATGACGATGATGATCCGTAATTCGGTCTAACTATTAATATCAATCTAAAAGTAGTATAAAAGAAGCAACGAGCACCGTTGTTGTTGTTGTTAAGAAGAGTCAAAGGCGAATAGTGGAAGTGGAAAATAATATTCGCGCGCTGCGATTAAAGAGAACGGATTAAACAATCTCATCGGTAATCAGTGGAAGTGGAATCCGTGTGGGATTGGGTCAAAATACGACAACTACATCGAGTCGACGCGACGGTTTCTACTCAAGCGATATTAGACAAATTTGTCTAGAATCGGGAGAAAAGCATCTTCGCGTTTCCCGCGTGGGAGCTCTATCCCTCGGGAAAAGGCCTTTTTATCACGCGTTTGAGTGGTGAGATGCAAAAATTCTACTAACAAATTTCTTTATTTTTTGTAATGCTTTTTTTTCGAAGAGTAATTAAAACTTGTAAAATAAAGCCGCTTTTTACATTTATTTATTATTTCATTTTTTTCCATAACCATTTGATATAATATAAGAAAAAAGAAATATTTCGTATTCGTCATAACTTCTTAGGCTACGCTCTCAGACACTAGATATAAAAACGGATAATAATAAATATATTTTATGAATCTTTATTATTACACCCGAAGAAAAGAAATACGCGTTTAACAACGCAAAGTGTAAAATATTAAAATATCTTTTTCCCAGGTGGGGAACTCTCGTTATACCTCGGAGGGTTGTCATTTTCTCTCTCTTTCCTTTCGCGTGAAAAAAACGAAGAATTAATACGAGAAGAACCACCAATCATATTTTCCCATAATTTTCTTAAGAATGTCCGGGAACCGGGTACGAATATAACAGATTGACTCGAAAAAGTAGAAACGCAAAGATGCGAACGACCGGCGACGAGCATCGACGTTCGAGGCACGTCGTATCTAGTAACAGAAGGAAAGAAAAGTTTCGCGTTTGGAAAGGCGAGTAAGCAAAATTCAATTTCTTCTCCGGGCGAATCAAACTCTTCCTCTCGCGTTTTTCCGTTCAAATATCTTCGCAAGTTGGCTAACGATGCGAACTAAATAGTGTTCAGTTTATCATCGCGACTAAAAAAGAGGGTCGAGATTAGCTTTGGCCTTTTCCCTCTTTTATTCGTCGCGATGCTAGACTAAGGAGGAAGAAGAACCGTTATTCTGAAGAACAAGAATTAAAGAAGAAATTGATTGACAGAATACTACTACTTTCGCCGGATGAAGAAAACGTAGAAGACCTCGTAAATGAAAGAAGAATTTTTCTCCAAATTTCTTAGCGACCGAACACGTGCGGACCGAGTCGTCGAGGAAAAGACAAATCGATTGAGATTTAGCGATAATAGAAATTTTTGGTTGTTAAATCATCAGCCTCTCCGTTCTCGAATAAAGAAAATAAATTTAAAAGAGAAGAGTCAATGAGCCAAAGATGAGCGAATACAGGTAGCGTTTTTAAAAAGATTTCCCACTCCAACGTATAATTCACCAAATCCACCAGTTCAATAATTTTTTAAAAAAGTTTTAACGTTTTATAATACTATCATCCCCAGAAGAAAAATGGAACGATACCGAAGAACATTTGGCGTCTCTTTATATATACCTTCTACTAATTTCGCGATCGCGCTACTCGTGAATTTATTTATATACATAAACAGTTCTGGGTGATACTAAACTCATTTGTCCGAGGCTGCGATGGATCGATACGGCCGTGCTAGAAGAATTTCTTTTATTTCGCAGTGGCGCGTGTCCGGTAAATCCTACAACAACATTTCACCCAAAAAATATATTTCCTTTCCACTGTATGCATTTTTTGGAAGCTACGTAAAAAAAATTAAATAAAATCGATTTTAAAAAAATATTTATTATTTCATTTTTCCTAACAATCGACGAGCGAATTCCGACAATCGCTTGCACGCGCTACAGAAACAACCAACCGCGAGGAACGTGGACTGATAAACGATTATTAAGAAACGATTAATTTTTTATCTCTATTGTAATAATAAATAATAATTAATAAACAAATAATTATTAATTTACGATATCCCTATATATAGAAGCGATCGCCTAGCTCTTCATCATTCGTCACGATCATTCTCGACTTCAAGAACGAACATGTCTCAAGAAATCGCGCCTTCAACGCAAAACGCGCCATCCGATGAAGAACCTCCGAGAGACTCATCCCCCAACATGAGCCTCGACGACGTGGTTTCCTTCATTAAAAGCGGAAGATGTCAAAACGTAATCACGTTAGCCGGACCCCTGATAACTACTTCTTCAAGGGGAATTCTCGACAATATGTCCCCGACCGGCGAAATATTTCAAAATATAGACGAGTACGACGAAAAAGGTGAGTTGCCTCACCCCCCAGCTATATTCAAGCGCGAATTTGTCGAAAAGAACCCGACACCTTTTTTTAAATTGATTAAGGATTTTTTCCCATCCGAGTCATCGAAACCCTCTCCAGCCCACTTCTTTTCCAAACTGCTTCACGATAAAGGGATCTTGTTGCGACATTACACGCAAAACATAGACACATTGGATACGTCAATCGGGCTTCCAGTGGAAAAGGTTGTAGAATATCACGGCTCGTATCGTAAGAACCATTGCGTTTCGTGTGGAAAAGAGTATACGCGAGAATGGATGAAAGAACGACTCTTCAAAGACGTTACCCCTACGTGTCCCGATTGCGGAGACGGTGTGGTGAAACCGGATCTCCTTTTATTCGACGAGTCCGTACCGGCCGACAAATACTCAAAGTACGTCGAAGACTTTAAGAATTGCGATTTAGCGATATTAATAGGAACAGATCTAGCCGCTAATCCTCTCGCCCCCCTGGTTAGTAATGCGCCGAACTCTTGCCCTCGGCTTTTAATTACTCGAGAACTACTAGAATCGGGAACACCGAACATAAATTTTAGCCTCATCGGTGACTGCGACGAGAGCTGTAAAAAGTTGGCAGAAAAGCTAGGGTGGCAGGACGAATTTCTAAAATTGTTTAAAGGTGGTCCTGTAAAAAATGTATAATATTTTGATCAAATATTTCGTGTATTCGTTTTTTTTTCTTATTGTCAAATCCTTTTTCCAATACTCTTTGTGTCACGAACCTTTAATTTAATAAAAGTCTTTTAAAATTTCCTTGTTATTTGTTTTAATCCTTCTTTAAGCAAAATTGAAACTTCTGTAGCGACGAGTCAACGGCAACTGCTCTTGAATTAGCATGCCTCTTTACAGTAGGTCATAACTAATTGATAGAATAAAATTGCATTTACGTATGACCATTATTTTTTTTCTACGAATTTTTAAAATTAACGAGGTAACGTTCCCTTTAGTGCGATTTTATTATACGTTTTGGCACAAATTTGATCTTCTTGTTCCCTTTATTAATAAAGAATTTAGGCCGGAAATTTCCCGTAGTAAGATGCCATATTGACAGGCTTATATTTTCAAACCTGTATGACCTATGTTGTACTATTTGTATCTTTTTGGTTATTCTTAGTATAATAGATTGTGATTTCCTTAGCACTAAATCGGCCATTTCTAACCTATATCTATAGGCTTACAATATCTAAATTTTTAACATTTAAAAAAAGTTACAATTTACCATTTTTAAGGGGGTAATATCTTTCCAAGTTCGCGAAGTAAGGGGTTGACAATGCTAAGGTGGTGCCACCAAAAAAAATGTTACATTTATTATGGATTTGTGCCAAAATTTTTAATTTATTGTTTCCTTCAGAATTTTTTTCCACCGAAATTAAAAAACAAATACGGAATTTAGGCAGGCAACTAGCATGCCTAGGTTGAAGATGCCATGTTGCCATTTTTATATATTCAAAACTGAGTGACTTAGCAGGCGTCACTATATGACGTCATAATCGGTTTGAAGATACTTTAAGCTTAACAAAATTGTACTCGAAAGCGTTCAGCCGCTTTTGCGATTCCCGTAAGGCGACACTATATTATAGTGACTTTTCGAAGGAACCAAAAAACGACCTAACGTGCTCGCGCGACACCTTTTTAGGGATAAACTATCGCTTCAACCCGATGTAGTGTCGTCAGGAAGGGAACTGATATAAGTCGAAGGTCTAGTGCGAAATCTAAAAATTCATGAAAATAATAAATAATAATTCAACAAAAAAATTTAAAGTTTGCGGAATTTGCACTTAGAACTTCGACTTATATTAAGTTCCCGATGAGGCGTCACTATATGACGTCATAATCGGCTTTGAAAATACTTTTAGCTTTTTAACAAAATGGGTACTCGAAAGCGTTCAGATCCGCTTTTGCGATTCCCGTAAGGCGACAACTATATTATAGTGCTTTTCGAAGGGAACGAAAAAACACGACGCTAACGTGCTCGCCGCGACAACCTTTGGGATAACCTATCGCTTTTAACCCGATATGTGTCGTCAGGAAGGGAACTGATATAAGTCGAAGGCCTAAGTGCGAAAATCTAAAAAAAATTCATGAAAAAATAATAATTAATAATTCCAAAAAATTTTTTTCGGAATTTGCACTTAGAACTTCGACTTATATTAGTTCCCGATGAGGCGTCACTATATGACGTCATAATCGGTTTGAAGATACTTTAAGCTTAACAAAATGGTACTTGAAAGCGTTCAATCGCTTTTGCGATTCCCGTAAGGCGACACTATATTATAGTGACTTTTCAAAGGGAACCGAAAAACGACCTAACGTGCTCGCGCGACACCTTTTTAGGGATAAACTATCGCTTCAACCCGATATAGTGACGTCAGGAAGGGAACTGATATAAGTCGAAGGTCTAAGTATAAGTCGAAAGTCTAAGTGCTAAGTCGAAGGTCTAATATAAGTCGAAGGTCTAAGTGCTAAGTCGAAAGTCTAAGTATAAGTCGAAGGCCTAAGTGCTAAGTCGAAGGTCTAAGTGCTAAGTCGAAGGTCTAAGTATAAGTCGAAGGTCTAAGTGCTAAGTCGAAGGTCTAAGTATAAGTCGAAGGTCTAAGTGCTAAGTCGAAGGTTTAAGTATAAATCGAAGGTCTAAGTGCTAAGTCGAAGGTCTAAGTATAAATCGAAGGTCTAAAAGCTAAGTCGAAGGTCTAAGTATAAGTCGAAGGTTTAAGTGCTAAAATCTAAAATTTCTCAAAGAAAATAATACACAAAATTTTTTTAAGTCCAAATTATTTTTCGGAATTTGCACTTAGACCATCAACTTATATTAGTTCCCGATGAGGCGTCACTATATGACGTCATAATCGGTTTGAAGATACTTTAAGCTTAACAAAATGGTACTCGAAAGCGTTCAGCCGCTTTTGCGATTCCCGTAAGGCGACACTATTATATAGTGACTTTTCGAAGGGAACCGAAAAACGACCTAACGTGCTCGCGCGACACCTTTTTAGGGATAAACTATCGCTTCAACCCGATATAGTGTCGTCAGGAAGGAAACTGATATAAGTCGAAGGCCTAAGTGCGAAAATCTAAAAAAATTCATGAAAAAATAATAATAATAATTCACAAATTATTTTTCGGAATTTGCACTTAGACCATCAACTTATATTAGTTTCCGATGAGGCGTCACTATATGACGTCATAATCGGTTTGAAGATACTTTAAGCTTAACAAAATGGTACTCGAAAGCGTTCAGCCGCTTTTGCGATTCCCGTAAGGCGACACTATTATATAGTGACTTTTCGAAGGGAACCGAAAAACGACCTAACGTGCTCGCGCGACACCTTTTTAGGGATAAACTATCGCTTCAACCCGATATAGTGTCGTCAGGAAGGGAACTGATATAAGTCGAAGGCCTAAGTGCGAAAATCTAAAAAAATTCATGAAAAAATAATAATAATAATTCACAAAAAAAATTTTAAGTTTCGGAATTTGCACTTAGACCATCAACTTATATTAGTTCCCGATGAGGCGTCACTATATGACGTCATAATCGGTTTGAAGATACTTTAAGCTTAACAAAATGGTACTCGAAAGCGTTCAGCCGCTTTTGCGATTCCCGTAAGGCGACACTATGTTATAGTGACTTTTCGAAGGGAACCGAAAAACGACCTAACGTGCTCGCGCGACACCTTTTTAGGGATAAACTATCGCTTCAACCCGATATAGTGACGTCAGGAAGGGAACTGATATAAGTCGAAGGTCTAAGTGCGAAAATCTAAAAAAATTCATGAAAAAATAATAATAATAATTCACAAAAAAATTTTAAGTTTCGGAATTTGCACTTAGAACTTCGACTTATATTAGTTCCCGATGAGGCGTCACTATATGACGTCATAATCGGTTTGAAGATACTTTAAGCTTAACAAAATGGTACTCGAAAGCGTTCAGCCGCTTTTGCGATTCCCGTAAGGCGACACTATGTTATAGTGACTTTTCGAAGGGAACCGAAAAACGACCTAACGTGCTCGCGCGACACCTTTTTAGGGATAAACTATCGCTTCAACCCGATATAGTGACGTCAGGAAGGGAACTGATATAAGTCGAAGGCCTAAGCGCGAAAATCTAAAAAAATTCATGAAAAAATAATAATAATAATTCACAAAAAAAATTTAAGTTTCGGAATTTGCACTTAGAACTTCGACTTATATTAGTTCCCGATGAGGCGTCACTATATGACGTCATAATCGGTTTGAAGATACTTTAAGCTTAACAAAATGGTACTCGAAAGCGTTCAGCCGCTTTTGCGATTCCCGTAAGGCGACACTGTATTATAGTGACTTTTCGAAGGGAACCGAAAAACGACCTAACGTGCTCGCGCGACACCTTTTTAGGATAAACTATCGCTTCAACCCGATATAGTGACGTCAGGAAGGGAACTGATATAAGTCGAAGGCCTAAGCGCGAAAATCTAAAAAAATTCATGAAAAAATAATAATAATAATTCACAAAAAAAAAATTTAAGTTTCGGAATTTGCACTTAGAACTTCGACTTATATTAGTTCCCGATAAGGCGTCACTATATGACGTCATAATCGGTTTGAAGATACTTTAAGCTTAACAAAATGGTACTCGAAAGCGTTCAGCCGCTTTTGCGATCCCCGTAAGGCGACACTAT
Source organism: Trachelipus rathkii (assembly GCA_015478945.1). NCBI lineage: Eukaryota > Metazoa > Arthropoda > Malacostraca > Isopoda > Trachelipodidae > Trachelipus > Trachelipus rathkii. The sequence goes on from JABUQX010045833.1 coordinate 44,508, forward strand.
ATTATAGTGACTTTTCGAAGGTAACCGAAAAACGACCTAACGTGCTCGGGCGACAACTTTTTAGGGATAAACTATCGCTTCAACCCGATATAGTGACGTCAGGAAGGGAACTGAGTATAAGTCGAAGGCCTAAAGCGCGAAAATCTAAAAAATTTAATAAAAAAAAAAAAAAAAATAATTCCAAAAAAAAATTTAAGTTTCGGAATTTGCACTTAGAACTTCGACTTATATTAGTTCCCGATGAGGCTTCACTATATGACGTCATAATCGGTTTGAAGATACTTTAAGCTTAACAAAATGGTACTCGAAAGCGTTCAGCCGCTTTTGCGATTCCCGTAAGGCGACACTGTATTATAGTGACTTTTCGAAGGGAACCGAAAAACGACCTAACGTGCTCGCGCGACACCTTTTTAGGGATAAACTATCGCTTCAACCCGATTTAGTGACGTCAGAAAGGGAACTGATATAAGTCGAAGGTCTAAGTGCGAAAATCTAAAAAAATTCATGAAAAAATAATAATAATAATTCACAAAAAAAAATTTAAGTTTCGGAATTTGCACTTAGAACTTCGACTTATATTAGTTCCCGATGAGGCGTCACTATATGACGTCATAATCGGTTTGAAGATACTTTAAGCTTAACAAAATGGTACTCGAGAGCGTTCAGCCGCTTTTGCGATTCCCGTAAGGCGACACTGTATTATAGTGACTTTTCGAAGGGAACCGAAAAACGACCTAACGTGCTCGCGCGACACCTTTTTAGGGATAAACTATCGCTTCAACCCGATATAGTGACGTCAGGAAGGGAACTGATATAAGTCGAAGGCCTAAGCGCGAAAATCTAAAAAAATTCATGAAAAAATAATAATATAATTCACCAAAAAAATTTTAAGTTTCGGAATTTGCACTTAGAAACTTCGACTTATATTAAGTTCCCGATGAGGCGTACTATATGATCGTCATAAATCGGTTTGAAGAAATCCTTTAAATTAAAAAAATGGTACACGAGAGGGTTCAGCCGCTTTTGCGATTCCCGCAAGGCGACAATTTTTTTTAGTGAGTTTTCGAAGGGAAACCGAAAAACGACCTAACGTGCTCGCGCGACCACCTTTTAGGAATAAACTATCGCTTCAACCGATATAGTGACGTCCAGGAAGGGTAACTGATATAAGTTGACAGGCCTAAGGCGCGAAAATCTATATAAATTCATGAAAAAATAAATAATAATAAATTCACAAAAAAAAATTTAAGTTTCGAATTTGCACTTAGAACTTCGACTTATATTATTCCCGATGAGCCGGCGTCACTGTTGGAGGATCGCCCAGGCTTGATCTCATACGTGAAGGCTCACTGAATGACGTCATAATCGGTTGAAGATACTTTTAAAGCTTATAAAAATGGTACTCCAAAGCGTCAGTCCTTTTGCGATTCCCGTAGGCGGACACTGTATTATAGTGATTTTCGAAGGGAACGAAAAACGACCTAACCGTGCTCGCGCGAACACCTTTTTAGGGATAAACTAATCGCTTCAACCCGATATAGTGACGTCAGGAAGGGAAATGATATAAGTCGAAGGTCCTAAGTGCAAAAATCTAAAAAAATTCATGAAAAAAATAATAATAATAATTCACAAAAAAAATTTAAGTTTCGGAAATTTGCACTATAGAACTTCGACTTAATTAAGTTCACCGATGAGGCCGTCATCAATGGACGTCCATAATCGGTTGAAGATACTTTAAAGCTTAACAAAATGGTACTTGAAAGCGTTCAGCCGCTTTTGCGATTCCCCGTAAGGCGACACTGTATTATAGTGACTTTTCGAAGGGAACCGAAAAACGACCTAAACGTGCTCGCGCGACACCTTTTTAGGGATAAACTTCCGCCTCAACCCGATATAGTGACGTCAGGAAAGGAACTGATATAAGTCGAGGCCTAAGCGCGAAAATCTAAAAAAATTCATGAAAAATAATAATAATAATTCACAAAAAAATTTAAGTTTCGGATTTTTGCACTTGAACTTCGACTTTATTAGTTCTCCGATGAGGCGTTCCTATATGAGTCATAATCGGTTTGAAGATACTTTAAGCTTAACAAAATGGTACTCCAAAAGCGTTCAGTGGCCTCTTTTTTTTGCGATTCCGTAAGGCGACCACTGTCATTATAGTGACTTTTTCGAAGGGAACCGAAACCAACGACCTAACCGTGCTCCCGCGCGACCAACCTTTTTAGGGATAAACTATCGCTTTAACCCGATATAGTGACGTCAGGAAGGGAACTGATATAAGTCGAGCCTAAGCGCGAAAATCTAAAAAAATTTCATGAAAAAATAATAATAAAATTCACAAAAAAAAATTTAAGTTTCGGAATTTGCACTTAGAACTTTCGACTTATCATTAGTTCCCGATGGAGGCGTCACTATACTGACGTCCATAAATCGTTTGAAGATACTTTAAGCTTAACAAATGGTACTCGAAGAGCGTTAGCCCCTTTTGCGATTCCCAGTAAGCGCGACACTATCTTATATGTGACTTTTCCTCGAAGGGAACCGGAAAAAACGACCTAAACGTGCTCGCGCGACAACTTTTTTTAGGATACTATCGCTTCAACCCCGATTAATTACGTGACGTCAGGAAGGGAACTGGATATAAGTCGAAGGCCTAAGCGCGAAAATCTAAAAAAAATTCATGAAAAAAATAAAATAATAATAATTACAAAAAAAAAATTTAAGTTTCGGAATTTGCAGCTTAGAACCTCGACTTTTATTTAGTTCCCGATGGGCGTCATAATAGACGTCATAATCGGTTTGAAAATACTTTAAGCTTAACGAAATGGTATATTTGAAAGCGTTCAGCGACTTTTCCGATTCCCGTAAGGCGACACTGTATTATAGTGACTTTTCGAAGGGAACCGAAAAACGTTTTAGATTTTCGCGCTTAGGCCTTCGACTTATATCAGTTTCCTTCCTGACGTCACTATATCGGGTTGAAGCGATAGTTTATCCTAAAAAGGTGTCGCGCGAGCACGTTAGGTCGTTTTTCGGTTCCCTTCGAAAAGTCACTATAATATAGTGTCGCCTTACGGGAATCGCAAAAGCGGCTGAACGCTTTCGAGTACCCTTTTGTTAAGCTTAAAGTATCTTCAAACCGATTATGACGTCATATAGTGACGCCTCATCGGGAACTAATATAAGTCGAAGTTCTAAGTGCAAATTCCGAAACTTAAATTTTTTTTTGTGAATTATTATTATTATTTTTTCATGAATTTTTTTAGATTTTCGCGCTTAGGCCTTCGACTTATATCAGTTCCCTTCCTGACGTCACTATATCGGGTTGAAGCGATAGTTTATCCCTAAAAAAGGTGTCGCGCGAGCACGTTAGGTCGTTTTTCGGTTCCCTTCGGAAAGTCACTATTAACACAGTGTTCGCCCTTCGGGAATCGCAGGCAGCGGGCTGAACGCTTTCGAGTCGCATTTTTGTTTAAGCTAAAGTAAATCTTCAAACCGATTATGACGTCATAATAGTGACGCTCATCGGGAACTGGAATATAAGTCGAAGTTCTAAAGTGCAAATTCCCGAAACTTAAATTTTTTTGTGAATTATTATTATTATATTTTTCATGAATTTTTTTTTAGATTTTCGCGCTTAGGCCTTCGACTTATATCAGTTCCCTTTCTGACGTCACTATATTGGGTTGAAGCGATAGTTTATCCTAAAAAGGTGTCGCGGAGCACGTTAGGTCGTTTTTCGGTTCCCTTCGAAAAGTCACTATAATATAGTGTCGCCTAACGGGAATCGCAAAAGCGGCTGAACGCTTTCGAGTACCATTTTGTTAAGCTTAAAGTATCTTCAAACCGATTATGACGTCATATAGTGACGCCTCATCGGGAACTAATATAAGTCGAAGTTCTAAGTGCAAATTCCGAAACTTAAATTTTTTTTTGTGAATTATTATTATTATTTTTTCATGAATTTTTTTAGATTTTCGCGCTTAGGCCTTCGACTTATATCAGTTCCCTTCCTGACGTCACTATATCGGGTTGAGGCGATAGTTTATCCTAAAAAGGTGTCGCGCGAGCACGTTAGGTCGTTTTTCGGTTCCCTTCGAAAAGTCACTATAATACAGTGTCGCCTTACGGGAATCGCAAAAGCGGCTGAACGCTTTGGAGTACCATTTTGTTAAGCTTAAAGTATCTTCAAACCGATTATGACGTCATATAGTGACGCCCTCATCGGGACTAATATAAGTCGAAGTTCTAAGGCAAATTCCGAAACTTAAATTTTTTTTTGTGAATTATTATTAATTATTTTTTCATGAATTTTTTTTAGATTTTCGCGCTTAGGCCTTCGACTTTATATCAGTTCCCTTCCTGACGTCACTATATCGGGTTTGAAGCGATAGTTTATCCTAAAAAGGTGTCGCCCGAGCCACGTGAGTCGTTTTTCGTTCCCTTCGAAAGTCACTATACTACAGGTGTCGCCCCCCCTTAAACGGGGGGGGGGAATCGGCAAAAGCGGCTGAACGCTTTGGAGTACCATTTTGTTAAGCTTAAAGTACTTCAAACCGATTATGACGTCATATAGTGACGCCTCTTCGGAACTAATATAAGTCGAAGTTCTAAGTGCAAATTCCGAAACTTAAATTTTTTTTTGTGAATTATTATTATTATTTTTTCATGAATTTTTTTAGATTTTCGCGCTTAGGCCTTCGACTTATATCAGTTCCCTTCCTGACGTCACTATATCGGGTTGAAGCGATAGTTTATCCCTAAAAAGGTGTCGCGCGAGCACGTTAGGTCGTTTTTCGGTTCCCTTCGAAAAGTCACTATAATACAGTGTCGCCTTACGGGAATCGCAAAAGCGGCTGAACGCTTTGGAGTACCATTTTGTTAAGCTTAAAGTATCTTCAAACCGATTATGACGTCATATAGTGACGCCTCATCGGAAACTAATATAAGTCGAAGTTCTAAGTGCAAATTCCGAAACTTAAATTTTTTTTTGTGAATTATTATTATTATTTTTTCATGAATTTTTTTAGATTTTCGCACTTAGGCCTTCGACTTATATCAGTTCCCTTCCTGGCGTCACTATATCGGGTTGAAGCGATAGTTTTATCCCAAAAAAGGTGTCGCGCGAGCACGTTAGGTCGTTTTTCGGTTCCCTTCGAAAAGTCACTATAATACAGTGTCGCCTTACGGGAATCGCAAAAGCGGCTGAACGCTCTCGAGTACCATTTTGTTAAGCTTAAAGTATCTTCAAACCGATTATGACGTCATATAGTGACGCCTCATCGGGAACTAATATAAGTCGAAGTTCTAAGTGCAAATTCCGAAACTTAAATTTTTTTTTTGTGAATTATTATTATTATTTTTTCATGAATTTTTTTAGATTTTCGCACTTAGGCCTTCGACTTATATCAGTTCCCTTCCTGGCGTCACTATATCGGGTTGAAGCGATAGTTTTATCCCAAAAAAGGTGTCGCGCGAGCACGTTAGGTCGTTTTTCGGTTCCCTTCGAAAAGTCACTATAATAAAGTGTCGCCTTACGGGAATCGCAAAAGCGGCTGAACGCTTTCGAGTACAATTTTGTTAAGCTTAAAGTATCTTCAAACCGATTATGACGTCATATAGTGACGCCTCATCGGGAACTAATATAAGTCGAAGTTCTAAGTGCAAATTCCGAAACTTAAATTTTTTTTTGTGAATTATTATTATTATTTTTTCATGAATTTTTTTAGATTTTCGCGCTTAGGCCTTCGACTTATATCAGTTCCCTTCCTGACGTCACTATATCGGGTTGAAGCGATAGTTTATCCCTAAAAAGGTGTCGCGCGAACACGTTAGGTCGTTTTTCGGTTCCCTTCGAAAAGTCACTATAATACAGTGTCGCCTTACGGGAATCGCAAAAGCGGCTGAACGCTTTCGAGTACCATTTTGTTAAGCTTAAAGTAATCTTCAAACCGATTATGACGTCATATAGTGACGCCTCATCGGGAACTAATATAAGTCGAAGTTCTAAGTGCAAATTCCGAAACTTAAATTTTTTTTGTGAATTATTATTATTATTTTTTCATGAATTTTTTTAGATTTTCGCGCTTAGGCCTTCGACTTATATCAGTTCCCTTCCTGACGTCACTATATCGGGTTGAAGCGATAGTTTATCCCTAAAAAGGTGTCGCGCGAGCACGTTAGGTCGTTTTTCGGTTCCCTTCGAAAAGTCACTATAATATAGTGTCGCCTTACGATCGCAAAAGCGGCTGAACGCTTTCGAGTACCATTTTCTTAAGCTTAAAGTATCTTCAAACCGATTATGACGTCATATAGTGACGCCTCATCGGGAACTAAATATAAGTCGAAGTTCTAAGTGCAAATTCCGAAACTTAAATTTTTTTTTGTGAATTATTATTATTATTTTTTCATGAATTTTTTTAGATTTTCGCGCTTAGGCCTTCGACTTATATCAGTTCCCTTCCTGACGTCACTATATCGGGTTGAAGCGATAGTTTATCCCTAAAAAGGTGTCGCGCGAGCACGTTAGGTCGTTTTTCGGTTCCCTTCGAAAAGTCACTATAATACAGTGTCGCCTTACGGGAATCGCAAAAGCGGCTGAACGCTTTCGAGTACCATATTGTTAAGCTTAAAGTATCTTCAAACCGATTATGACGTCATATAGTGACGCCTCATCGGGAACTAATATAAGTCGAAGTTCTAAGTGCAAATTCCGAAACTTAAATTTTTTTTTGTGAATTATTATTATTATTTTTTCATGAATTTTTTTAGATTTTCGCGCTTAGGCCTTCGACTTATATCAGTTCCCTTCCTGACGTCACTATATCGGGTTGAAGCGATAGTTTATCCCTAAAAGGTGTCGCGCGAGCACGTTAGGTCGTTTTTCGGTTCCCTTCGAAACGTCACTATAATATAGTGTCGCCTTACGGGAATCGCAAAAGCGGCTGAACGTTTTCGAGTACCATTTTGTTAAGCTTAAAGTATCTTCAAACCGATTATGACGTCATATAGTGACGCCTCATCGGGAACTAATATAAGTCGAAGTTCTAAGTGCAAATTCCGAAACTTAAAATTTTTTTTGTGAATTATTATTATTATTTTTTCATGAATTTTTTTAGATTTTCGCACTTAGGCCTTCGACTTATATCAGTTCCCTTCCTGACGTTACTATATCGGGTTGAAGCGATAGTTCATCCCTAAAAAGGTGTCGCGCGAGCATGTTAGGTCGTTTTTCGGTTCCCTTCGAAAAGTCACTATATAATAGTGTCGCCTTACGGGAATCGCAAAAGCGGCTGAACGCTTTCGAGTACCATTTTGTTAAGCTTAAAGTATCTTCAAACCGATTTATGACGTCATATAGTGACGCCTCATTCGGGAACTAATATAAGTTGATGGTCTAAGTGCAAATTCCGAAACTTAAATTTTTTTTGTGAATTATTTTATTATTTTTTCATGATTTTTTTTAGATTTTCGCACTTAGGCCTTCGACTTATATCAGTTTCCTTCCTGACGACACTATATCGGGTTGAAGCGATAGTTTATCCCTAAAAAGGTGTCGCGCGAGCACGTTAGGTCGTTTTTCGGTTCCCTTCGAAAAGTCACTATATAATAGTGTCGCCTTACGGGAATCGCAAAAGCGGCTGAACGCTTTCGAGTACCATTTTGTTAAGCTTAAAGTATCTTCAAACCGATTATGACGTCATATAGTGACGCCTCATCGGAAACTAATATAAGTTGATGGTCTAAGTGCAAATTCCGAAACTTAAAATTTTTTTTGTGAATTATTATTATTATTTTTTCATGAATTTTTTTAGATTTTCGCACTTAGGCCTTCGACTTATATCAGTTTCCTTCCTGACGACACTATATCGGGTTGAAGCGATAGTTTATCCCTAAAAAGGTGTCGCGCGAGCACGTTAGGTCGTTTTTCGGTTCCCTTCGAAAAGTCACTATATAATAGTGTCGCCTTACGGGAATCGCAAAAGCGGCTGAACGCTTTCGAGTACCATTTTGTTAAGCTTAAAGTATCTTCAAACCGATTATGACGTCATATAGTGACGCCTCATCGGAAACTAATATAAGTTGATGGTCTAAGTGCAAATTCCGAAAAATAATTTGGACTTAAAAAAATTTTGTGTATTATTTTCTTTGAGAAATTTTAGATTTTAGCACTTAAACCTTCGACTTATACTTAGACCTTCGACTTAGCTTTTAGACCTTCGATTTATACTTAGACCTTCGACTTAGCACTTAGACCTTCGATTTATACTTAAACCTTCGACTTAGCACTTAGACCTTCGACTTATACTTAGACCTTCGACTTAGCACTTAGACCTTCGACTTATACTTAGACCTTCGACTTAGCACTTAGACCTTCGACTTAGCACTTAGGCCTTCGACTTCTTAGACTTCGACTTACACTTAGAATTATTATTATTATTCTTTCATGATAGCACTTAGATTTTCGCACTTAGACCTTCGACTTATATCAGTTCCCTTCCTGACGTCACTATATCGGGTTGAAGCGATAGTTTATCCCTAAAAAGGTGTCGCGCGAGCACGTTAGGTCGTTTTTCGGTTCCCTTTGAAAAGTCACTATAATATAGTGTCGCCTTACGGGAATCGCAAAAGCGATTGAACGCTTTCAAGTACCATTTTGTTAAGCTTAAAGTATCTTCAAACCGATTATGACGTCATATAGTGACGCCTCATCGGGAACTAATATAAGTCGAAGTTCTAAGTGCAAATTCCGAAACTTAAAATTTTTTTGTGAATTATTATTATTATTTTTTCATGAATTTTTTTAGATTTTCGCACTTAGGCCTTCGACTTATATCAGTTCCCTTCCTGACGACACTATATCGGGTTAAAGCGATAGTTTATCCCTAAAAAGGTGTCGCGCGAGCACGTTAGGTCGTTTTTCGGTTCCCTTCGAAACGTCACCATAATATAGTGTCGCCTTACGGGAATCGCAAAAGGGGGTGAAACGCTTTCGAGTACCATTTTGTTAAGCTTAAAGTATCTTCAAACCGATTATGACGTCCATATAGTGACGCCTCAATCGGGAAACATAATATAAGTCGAAGTTCTAAGTGCCAAATTCCGAAACTTAAATTTTTTTTGTGAATTTAGTTCTTATTATTTTTTTCATGAATTGTTTTTAGATTTCGCACTTAGACCTCGACTTAATCTCAGTTTCCCTTCCCGCGCTACTCCATTGGTTTGAAGCGATAGTTTATTCCTAAAAAAGGTGCCGCGGGTTCTTGTTAGGTCGTTTTTCGGTTCCCTTCGAAACGTCACTATAATATAGTGTCGCCTTACGGGAATCGCAAAAGCGGCTGAACGCTTTCGAGTACCATTTTGTTAAGCTTAAAGTATTTTCAAACCGATTATGACGTCATAGTTAGTGACGCCTGCTAAGTCACTCAGTTTTGAATATATAAAAATGGCAACATGGCATCTTCAACCTAGGCATGCTAGTTGCCTGCCTAAATTCCGTATTTGTTTTTTAATTTCGGTGGAAAAAAATTCTGAAGGAAACAATAAATTAAAAATTTTGGCACAAATCCATAATAAATGTAACATTTTTTTTGGTGGCACCACCTTAGCATTGTCAACCCCTTACTTCGCGTACTTGGAAAGATATTACCCCCTTAAAAATGGTAAATTGTAACTTTTTTTAAATGTTAAAAATTTAGATATTGTAAGCCTATAGATATAGGTTAGAAATGGCCGATTTAGTGCTAAGGAAATCACAATCTATTATACTAAGAATAACCAAAAAGATACAAATAGTACAACATAGGTCATACAGGTTTGAAAATATAAGCCTGTCAATATGGCATCTTACTACGGGAAATTTCCGGCCTAAATTCTTTATTAATAAAGGGAACAAGAAGATCAAATTTGTGCCAAAACGTATAATAAAATCGCACTAAAGGGAACGTTACCTCGTTAATTTTAAAAATTCGTAGAAAAAAAATAATGGTCATACGTAAATGCAATTTCAATCTATCAATTAGTTATGACCTACTGTAAGGAGGCATGCTAATTCAAGAGCAGTTGCCGTTGACTCGTCGCTACAGAAGTTTCAATTTTGCTTAAAGAAGGATTAAAACAAATAACAAGGAAATTTTAAAAGACTTTTATTAAATTAAAGGTTCGTGACACAAAGAGTATTGGAAAAAGGATTTGACAATAAGAAAAAAAAACGAATACACGAAATATTTGATCAAAATATTATACATTTTTTACAGGACCACCTTTAAACAATTTTAGAAATTCGTCCTGCCACCCTAGCTTTTCTGCCAACTTTTTACAGCTCTCGTCGCAGTCACCGATGAGGCTAAAATTTATGTTCGGTGTTCCCGATTCTAGTAGTTCTCGAGTAATTAAAAGCCGAGGGCAAGAGTTCGGCGCATTACTAACCAGGGGGGCGAGAGGATTAGCGGCTAGATCTGTTCCTATTAATATCGCTAAATCGCAATTCTTAAAGTCTTCGACGTACTTTGAGTATTTGTCGGCCGGTACGGACTCGTCGAATAAAAGGAGATCCGGTTTCACCACACCGTCTCCGCAATCGGGACACGTAGGGGTAACGTCTTTGAAGAGTCGTTCTTTCATCCATTCTCGCGTATACTCTTTTCCACAAGAAACGCAATGGTTCTTACGATACGAGCCGTGATATTCTACAACCTTTTCCACTGGAAGCCCGATTGACGTATCCAATGTGTCTATGTTTTGCGTGTAATGTCGCAACAAGATCCCTTTATCGTGAAGCAGTTTGGAAAAGAAGTGGGCTGGAGAGGGTTTCGATGACTCGGATGGGAAAAAATCCTTAATCAATTTAAAAAAAGGTGTCGGGTTCTTTTCGACAAATTCGCGCTTAAATATAGCTGGGGGGTGAGGCAACTCACCTTTTTCGTCGTACTCGTCTATATTTTGAAATATTTCGCCGGTCGGGGACATATTGTCGAGAATTCCCCTTGAAGAAGTAGTTATCAGGGGTCCGGCTAACGTGATTACGTTTTGACATCTTCCGCTTTTAATGAAGGAAACCACGTCGTCGAGGCTCATGTTGGGGGATGAGTCTCTCGGAGGTTCTTCATCGGATGGCGCGTTTTGCGTTGAAGGCGCGATTTCTTGAGACATGTTCGTTCTTGAAGTCGAGAATGATCGTGACGAATGATGAAGAGCTAGGCGATCGCTTCTATATATAGGGATATCGTAAATTAATAATTATTTGTTTATTAATTATTATTTATTATTACAATAGAGATAAAAAATTAATCGTTTCTTAATAATCGTTTATCAGTCCACGTTCCTCGCGGTTGGTTGTTTCTGTAGCGCGTGCAAGCGATTGTCGGAATTCGCTCGTCGATTGTTAGGAAAAATGAAATAATAAATATTTTTTTAAAATCGATTTTATTTAATTTTTTTTACGTAGCTTCCAAAAAATGCATACAGTGGAAAGGAAATATATTTTTTGGGTGAAATGTTGTTGTAGGATTTACCGGACACGCGCCACTGCGAAATAAAAGAAATTCTTCTAGCACGGCCGTATCGATCCATCGCAGCCTCGGACAAATGAGTTTAGTATCACCCAGAACTGTTTATGTATATAAATAAATTCACGAGTAGCGCGATCGCGAAATTAGTAGAAGGTATATATAAAGAGACGCCAAATGTTCTTCGGTATCGTTCCATTTTTCTTCTGGGGATGATAGTATTATAAAACGTTAAAACTTTTTTAAAAAATTATTGAACTGGTGGATTTGGTGAATTATACGTTGGAGTGGGAAATCTTTTTAAAAACGCTACCTGTATTCGCTCATCTTTGGCTCATTGACTCTTCTCTTTTAAATTTATTTTCTTTATTCGAGAACGGAGAGGCTGATGATTTAACAACCAAAAATTTCTATTATCGCTAAATCTCAATCGATTTGTCTTTTCCTCGACGACTCGGTCCGCACGTGTTCGGTCGCTAAGAAATTTGGAGAAAAATTCTTCTTTCATTTACGAGGTCTTCTACGTTTTCTTCATCCGGCGAAAGTAGTAGTATTCTGTCAATCAATTTCTTCTTTAATTCTTGTTCTTCAGAATAACGGTTCTTCTTCCTCCTTAGTCTAGCATCGCGACGAATAAAAGAGGGAAAAGGCCAAAGCTAATCTCGACCCTCTTTTTTAGTCGCGATGATAAACTGAACACTATTTAGTTCGCATCGTTAGCCAACTTGCGAAGATATTTGAACGGAAAAACGCGAGAGGAAGAGTTTGATTCGCCCGGAGAAGAAATTGAATTTTGCTTACTCGCCTTTCCAAACGCGAAACTTTTCTTTCCTTCTGTTACTAGATACGACGTGCCTCGAACGTCGATGCTCGTCGCCGGTCGTTCGCATCTTTGCGTTTCTACTTTTTCGAGTCAATCTGTTATATTCGTACCCGGTTCCCGGACATTCTTAAGAAAATTATGGGAAAATATGATTGGTGGTTCTTCTCGTATTAATTCTTCGTTTTTTTCACGCGAAAGGAAAGAGAGAGAAAATGACAACCCTCCGAGGTATAACGAGAGTTCCCCACCTGGGAAAAAGATATTTTAATATTTTACACTTTGCGTTGTTAAACGCGTATTTCTTTTCTTCGGGTGTAATAATAAAGATTCATAAAATATATTTATTATTATCCGTTTTTATATCTAGTGTCTGAGAGCGTAGCCTAAGAAGTTATGACGAATACGAAATATTTCTTTTTTCTTATATTATATCAAATGGTTATGGAAAAAAATGAAATAATAAATAAATGTAAAAAGCGGCTTTATTTTACAAGTTTTAATTACTCTTCGAAAAAAAAGCATTACAAAAAATAAAGAAATTTGTTAGTAGAATTTTTGCATCTCACCACTCAAACGCGTGATAAAAAGGCCTTTTCCCGAGGGATAGAGCTCCCACGCGGGAAACGCGAAGATGCTTTTCTCCCGATTCTAGACAAATTTGTCTAATATCGCTTGAGTAGAAACCGTCGCGTCGACTCGATGTAGTTGTCGTATTTTGACCCAATCCCACTCGGATTCCACTTCCACTGATTACCGATGAGATTGTTTAATCCGTTCTCTTTAATCGCAGCGCGCGAATATTATTTTCCACTTCCACTATTCGCCTTTGACTCTTCTTAACAACAACAACAACGGTGCTCGTTGCTTCTTTTATACTACTTTTAGATTGATATTAATAGTTAGACCGAATTACGGATCATCATCGTCATTAGTCTAGCCACCCGATGAACGTAAGAGAGAGGAGAGAGACGGCTTAAAAACCTCTTTTCTCTCTATTTCCCAGTGGCGAATATCAACGATGATTTCTATACTGATTTGGCCCATCTAACTATTTATCTGTCGGGCTATCTTTCCCGCGTTTTCTAAAGAATAATCGAGTAGCGCGTCGTCGATGTTACTTTTCTCGAGCGATCGAAACGATAGCGGCTGACCGACACCTCCATAGGCGCTCCCGCCATTTTCGAGAGATTATTTTTTTCGTGCTATGTAAAATATATATTTTTTACCGCTTTTTTTAATAAAATTTTAAAAAATGCATTTATTATTATTACCCTTTTTACATTTAGTACGAGTGTATAGCGCCGTTTTACATGATTCTAGAAGCACGCACGCGCCTCGTATATCGTTAATACTGGAGAGGTTTTGTTTTTCTGTTCCGAAACGTTTTTAAATCCCTTGATCCTTCGAGATTAATCCTCATCAACGTCTTTTCTACGAGGCGCGGCGTATAATAAATAAGGAAGATAAAAAAAGGGAAAAAAACAAGTAGTTTTTTAAAACCATTTTATTATATTATATTATATTATATTATATTATATTATATTATATTATATTATATTTTAATATATTATATTATATTATAAATACAGAAAATTGAGCTTAATACATCTACATTACTTTTTTTAACAAAAATTTCAAAGATCAGTTTTTAAAACTTCGTTCGTATTTTGATGTACGTCGCTTCTCCACCCTCCTAGTTTCTCGGCCAAGCGAGAGCACATTTCGTCGCAGTCACCGATGAGGCTTAAATGGGCGCACGAATCTAAAACTCGGTTAGTTTCGTTTATCGATGGAAATCCCTTGACGGGTTCTGGATTAATTAAAATCCGAGGGCAAGTATCGGGCACCTTATCATTCAAAAATCTGAAAGCGTAATCGACTAGAGTGGATCCGATTATGATTAGTAAATCGCATCTTCGAAAGTCTTCTAGATATCTCAAATATCGTGGATCGAAAGGTTCCATCACGAATAATACGTCAGGTCTCACCACACCATCTTCGCAAGCCGAACACGCTGGGGGAGTTCTATCCGTCGTCGTCGAAATTTCGTTTTCCATCCATTCTCGACTATACTCTTTTCGGCATAAAAGACAACGAGCCGTTTGGAACGAGCCGTATAACGGTACAACTTTTTCGGCGGGGGTTCCCGCTACTACATCCAGGCCGTCTAAATTTATCGTATAATTTCGTAACAAAATTCCTTTTTCGTGAAGAAGTTTGATGAAATAGTTCGTGGGAGTCGGTTTAAGTTCCATCGAGTAAAATTCTTGAGCCATTTTCAAGAGCGGTTTTGGATTCCGTTGATAAAATTGGGTGGATAATATACCGCAGGGGTGGTTTCTCAGCTCTTCGGTTACGTCGTATTTCGCCCCATTTTTTAACAGTTCGGAGTACGAACATAAATGGCGAGGAATTCTCGCCGAGGTAGAGACCCCCGCCCCCGCTAACGTGATTACGTTTTTACACTTTCCACTTTTGATAAAGGAAACCACATCGTCGTCGTCGTTGAGTGTGACGCGTAGGGTCGTAGGGGTTTTCTCTTCCACGGATGGCGCGTCGTTCAGCGTCGTCATCGTCGGTGGCTTGACAATGTTTTCAGTCATGCTTGGATTTGACGGCGTACGAGATTAATAAACGGCCCGTCCCCCGCCGCTTTTTATATAACAAAATTTGAAATAAATTTAATAATTATTTTTTAATTTAATTTGAGACGTAATATTTTAATTATGTTGCGAAAATATTTTTTTCTAGATTATTTTAATTTTTTATTTCGTTCACAAAATTGATTTTTCTTAGTTTAAAAAGATTTTTATCAATATAAAAAAAATTAGTACGGCCAATTAAGAAACGAAAAAATAAGAAACGTTAATGAAAATGTTACCGAAATTTAACGTCCGATAATGACTAACGGAAGGAGGAGATGACGTCGAAAAAATTGATATTTTTGAAGAAGAAGAAGAATATACAAATCATCGAACCCGGAGATTAAACCCTCTTTTCTCGAGATTCTTTACCGTTTCAACGATCCCCTCGATAGCGCTTTCTTTCAATCCTTCGTTTATTTCGGAAACCACCCTCTCGTACGCCTGCTCGAAAGGGATTTCGCAATCCCGCAATCGCGTTTCTAACCAATTATTATTGGTCGTTAAAAGTTGAAACGCGTAGCGGAATATCTCTTTATGGTCGAAAATTCGGTCAACGTCTTCGGTCGACAAATTCAGTAGTTTATGAGCCACGTTTTTTAAATCGCGCAAATCGAACCCCCCGATATTTTTTTGGTCCACAAAGTTAAATACCAAGTCCTCGTTCAATTCGACATTCAAATCGTAATCTATAACGCGTTCTTCGCAAAACCTTTTCAGCTTATATTTTAAGAATTTTACGTCGCTGTCGCTGTCGTGCTTGTCGTTTTCGCGGGCGTTTTCTCGGGAAGAACCTTTTAGGTCTTCCAGGAACTCTTCGTAAAGCGGTCGGCTAAATTTATCGTAAAAGTCGGATACGCGCTCTTCGGATGGGCGTTTACCGTCTTCGATGTCGAGTCTCAACATCGTGGTGAAAAGGAGTATTCTCACGATTTTTAAAGAATTGTTCTCCCTCAAGGTCTCCACCATTCGGCAAATAAATTCGCGAACTATTAACGTTACCTTTTTTACAGCGTCCGTTTCCTCTAACTCGTCTAGACGGGCGTATAGGAAAAACAGGGGTTTGATTAAATTTTCCGATTCCATTTGGAAATTTTTAATACCGATTTTACCGCGCGCGCGTTCTCTCAGAGTTAGTTCGGGCCAACGGATCAACGCATTCCCGTAAATGACGTAATCGTGGAAACGTAAATACTCGAAGGCGGTATTGACTACTAATTTCAGTTCCTCCCTAGCGCGAACGCACCCGTCGACGATTTTTGCTAATTTTATCCAGGCTAATATCAAAGCGAAAAAGTGGGCACTATAGTCGACCTTGCTGGGATCCTTTAAAACGCACGTCGTACAAAGCCAAGCGAATACTTTGTTGCGAAATAGGGGCCTTATTGCGCGCAAAAGTTCCGGCGTAAAAACGGGCACGATCGCGTTGAAACTCGTATATTTATTCGGCCTTACGGCTAGCGTTCGTCTTTCGTCTTGATGGGGGTTGGAGTCTAGCGCGATGTTACTGTAGATGGCGCGATTTTCATTTTCTTTATCCATTATTATTTCCGCCCTCAAACTCCAAGGATTTTCGACGATTCTTTCGCTCGGCGAGTCCCATAAAATCTTAATGGGAATACCGGTTAGGGTAAAACAGTAACATAAATGACGCGGCCCTCGCTTTATCAGTATTTCGGGCAAATAAGGGTCGAGGAAATCGTGGATAGGGGAGTCATTCGTCATCGCGCACCTATTATCGGAGACGACGACGACATCCTCCCCCTCGGTAAGTTTCCGGATATCCCGTGAAACGGATCTCACAATTCTGAGGAACTCGAGCGCGTCTTCTTCATCGAGGGGTGTAGACACCGAATTCATATCATCCTCTTCGTTTATCGCGTCGGGACCGAAAGTGTCTAAAAAATACGCTAACGACGATGAGACGTTATCCCAAACTTCGTTTCGGCTTCGTCGCGCATGTAGCTCGAATTCCCGATGTATAGACGAAATAGCGATTTCGCAATCGTACTTTTTTCTTTTTAAATCGAGCAGCAGCGCCCTCTTTTGAAACGGCGTTCTATTTAAATTTTCGATCTCTCGTGACTCGTTCGAATAGCCGATTCGAAGAAGCTCTAGCATCGTCGAAAGACTTTGAATTAATTTGTATCTTTCGCACTCTAACGGCCATTCCTCTCGTTTAGAAAAACGCAAATAGCTTTCTACGATATGGACTTTCCAGCGCGGAATTATACCCTCAAAAAGTAGTTTTAAATCGACGAAATTATCTACTTTAACTATCGTCAACGCCAATCGTAAATCGTCGCTTGTCGATTTTCGTAGCGCGATTCTGAATCGCGATTTTAGGGTTTTGAAATCCATTTCGAAAAATATATATTCGTCGAGCGACGCGATACTCGAACATTTTTCGATAAAACACTTCGGAATTCCAGGCCCCTTTTCTTGGAAAGTCGGGCGAAGACACCCGATCGGTTTGAATAATAGTAGGGCGTCTTTTCCAATCTCGAACGATTTTTGTACGTCGTTGTAAGCGATCCGCGAGTCGAATTTCACCACGCAACAAATTTTTTTCAACACTTCTAGCTCGTAAACTTTGACTCCCAACGAGGCCGAACCAGGTTCTGTCGTTTTCGTTGTCGTTGTCGCTGCCACTGCCGCTGCCGACGCCGTAGGCGTAGATCCCGCCCCCATGATTTCGGAAAATAAGTCTGGTATTCACAATTTATTTTAATTTTTAATCGTAAAAGGTAGTGATGAAGATAATATAATAATAATAGCGAAAAGAAATTGTATCGGAATCTTACAAACCTTTTAATAATAATTAGAAAATGATTTATATTTATTTTTTTTTTAAAAGATAGAAGATTTTATAGTGGGGGTGGATTGGGCTGAATTAATGAAGAAAAATAAAAATATTTTGCGACAATTTTTCGACTTGTTTTATTTTTGAACCTGTCGAGAGTCTACTCACCTATCGTCACCCGACTCTGTGTTTTTCTTTTTTTTCGACGGAATGTAGTCGAATACTTTTAAAATTTTCTTTTCCAAAACGAACGAGTAATATTCTACTTCCTCGATGTTTCTGGATGGTTTTCCGAGTCGTTTCTCCACCACGTTTAGAGGGAAGAAGATACGTTCGTAATCCGAAAAGGATCTCTGAACAGCTCTAAATACCGGGCAGCACGCGTCTCTCCACAGAGGAACCTTTTGAAACGGGTCGTGTGGTATAAATTTATTGACTAGGGTATCGTTTTCACCCGGGCATTTAGCTTGTCTCAATGAGATGTCGATGTAGCTCGGATAATTGTATATCACGCCGTCTTTCACCCACGCTTTAAACCCGTAGGGTCTTACTACTATCGTCCCGTTGGTGTCGTCCCTTTTACGCACCTCTATTCCCTGAAGATTAGGGGGTAATATCGAATCGAAAATATCCAGCGTTCGAATGTATCGATCGAGGTAGGGGTTGTCATTCGGGAATTTTTTATTTTGGGTTGATGAAAACATTATTATTATTATTTCTCTGTTGTTGTTGTTGTATGAAAATTAAAGTTTAAAGGAAAATGAACAATCATTTTTGTTTTTCTACACATATATATTTTTTTTTATTTTTTAAACGTTTTGAAGTAACATTTTGATTAAAATGTGCGACATATTTATATCATTTTTTGGAGAGTCGGTGGAAGAAGAAGAAATAGAAGAAGAAGAAATAGAAGAAGAAGAAGAAGAAGAAGAAGACTCACTGCATCGAATTTTCGAAAAGGTTTCTTCTACCGTGGTAAATTTCTCATACTGCCGCTGCTGCTGATGATGATCTTGCTCTTGCTGCCGCCGATCGCCACCACCATCATCTAGTAAAGGTTCGACGTATGCGGAAAGAAAGTGAGCGTGTTTCCAATCGCTATTTGAAGGAGTCGAAGACGAATCTTTCAACAACTCCTCCAACAACCCACGAGCGTTCAATTTTAAAACGTTTTCATCCGAGTATACGGCCGGTTTTCCGATTTTTAGGCCGTCGAAATATCCTAGATTGAGGGAAATTAAATGTTCGATCATAACTTGAATACTTTTAGTTTTCGCACCTAGGATCTTTTTTTCGACGTGAGGAAATAGCCTATACCTGATCAACACTAAAGTTATTTTATTCGACGAAGAGCTAATATCAGTAGTGAATAAATTTGGATAGTACGATCTCATCGATCGAATTATATCTTCTACGCACGAGTCGGAATATTTTTCACCGAGAAAGAAATTGTGAAATAAATTTTTGTACAAATTTACAGCGGCGATTTCTCTGTTGCCAGCGACTTGAATTTTAGTTTTGAATACTTGGTTGAAATAATAGAACAACACGTAGCACAAATTTTGAGCGTAATACTTAAAAAAATTTACGGTATTGGGTTTTTAAATCGTAATATTCTTCTATTTCTTCTTCTTCTTCTTCTTCCTCATCTTCTATTTCTTTCGTCTTCTCGTTGCTCCTGCGGTTGCTGGCAGCACCCGTTTCTCCTCTCTTCGTGACAAAAATTAAACTTTTCAAACATTTAGGGTTTTTCCGAGTGTTGTAATTCAACTGATCGGAACCAATTCGAGATTTTATATTTCCGCTCCCGCTGCTGTTAATATAGTTATCGTCGTGGTCGTAGTCGTGGTCGTCGTAGTCATGGTCTTCGTCGAAGTCATCGTCGCTGTTGTCGTGAAAGAAGTTTTTATAAAGTTCGGGGTCGTCCCATAATTTCATTTTTTTATCAGCGCTTTTCGGAAAACTAAATTGTTCAAAACGATTTCTCTTATTATTAACGTTCGGGATTTCGCGTATATCGGCGGCGATGGCGTCGGAGAGGGGGTAGATTTCTCGACCGCTTGCCGCCGTGTATTTTCCACAACGAATTAAAACCGGTCCAGCGTTGATTTTTGCATTCGAAAAGCAGCAACAGGGGTGGTGGATGATGAGGCGATTTTTGCTTTTGGTGGTGACACCTCGATTGGTGGTAGCGGCTGCTCCGGTCTCTTCATCTTCTTCTTCTTTTGTTTTTTCGTCGTCGTCGTCACGCAGCGGGCAGAAATACCCGAAATGGGTATCGAAAGGGTTTTCTAGTTCGTAAAAATGAAAAAGGTAATTAACGATGGATCCGACGTCTACGTACATATTCGTCTGGGTGAAAAAAAACGCGTACACGATTATAAATTCGGACCAGTTTAAAATATAGCCTTTTTCGCCAAAATTTACCAACGGTGAACTTTTCTCTGTTAGTTTTCCTTTTCGATTCTTCGTCTTCGTCGTTACGGAGCTGTTTATAGGGACTTCGCTGCTTTTCAAATATACGCAATAAGCGATTTCGAGGTTTTTCCATAAGGCGTCTTTCAAAGTCGAAGCGCAACGTTTGTTGCTCTCGTTCGAATTTTTTTCGTAAACGAACAAATCTTGCAGGCAGGTTTTAAGAGCCGAAGAAAAACGGTACGGGCTCTGCCCGGGATCGTCGTTCGCTCCGGAGAAGGAGGAGGAGGAGGCGTCGTCCAAGCATTCTGCAACCTTCATTCCTTTTATCCAGTTTTTCGAAATCAAAATCTCCGAATTCGAAAATTTCATTATTAACTCTATTACAAATTTCAAAGATAGTGAATAATATTGAATCGTTAACGAGCTCGCGCCGTGTTGTAAAAAAAGTCTGACGGGTTTATCCTCCGAATCTATTTGTCTTCTCAAAGGTCGCGATGGAAAAGGAGGAAGAGGAGGAGGAGGAGGAGGAGGTAAATTTGGGATTTCTTCGTAAAAACTCGTTGCCTTGACGCTGTGCTCGTTCTCGATGTGTTGGTCCATCAATCGGTATATATCGTCGATATCGCCGGCGTCGGCGTTCACGATGGTAAAATTTGCGGTTTGCATTCGCGAGAGTGCCACGTAAAGATTCGACCCCTTCGTAATAAAATTTTTTTTCTCTTTCGCGTCGATGATCGTGTGCACGGACGGTTCGATCGTTCGGCCTTGGATGGAATATATGGTCGACGTTGTTTCCGAAGTGATAGGCAAATAGATGAATTTGAAATCGCCGTCCACCGCAGTCTCGTAACCGACGGTTACGTCGTGGTTCGTATCCGACCTTCTAATCGTCACGAATTTTTCGGATATTTTTAAAACGAAGCCGGTGGTGCCGTTGAATACCCTCTCCCTCGTTTTTTCGCAAAATACGGTGCGTTTTAATCGAATGTACATTCCGACGAAGAGCGTGATTCCGTTGACGTCGCAATATTCCTTGTTGATGTACCTTTTTAACGAGTAATACCACCGATTCGTCGCGCGAAAGCTTTGCAATCTCGCCGTGTTGTATCTACGTTGCAGTCGTAACGTCCGCAAGACGGTATCGAAATCGTGTTTTCTCGCGTCGGAAATCGAATTTAGGGGGTACGACTCTTTCAAGAACGCGACGAATATGGAAAAATGTTTGAAATTGAGTCTCGCCTTATCTAGGCAATCCCGTTGCGAGTCTTCGAAAAGGGCGATATTTACAGCGCCGACCTCGTTCGTCGTTTGATTCGTCGAACACAAGAATTTTAACGTTCCTTCCCTCCCTTCGCTATTCGTCATTCGATAAAGAGCGTTGCCCTTGGCGATGTCCAGCTTGCTGTACTCTTTTTTATCGTTGAAGAAGTTGAACACGCGACAATGTTTCCGATAGTCTTTGGCCAGTTCGTCTTTTAGGATTTTTCGATTCAAAAAATGAGAAGATAGCGCGTCCCGAAACGTATTGCGACTAAAGACTTTCCATTCCGGTAAGCAAACTCTGGCGTCGGCGAAGTTGTTCCTTCCCAAATAGGTTAAACCCAACCCGAAGTAAAGACCGTCTATCGAAAAAAACGGGTTTAACCTCTTGAAAGAGTAGATGAACACGATTCGGCATCGCGTTGAAATAAACATTTTGTAACTTAACTTTTCATCAATTTGCTGAAGGTTTCGGAACAAGTTACCACCCCCTCGCGTCATCCTTTCTTCCGACACCGCTTCGACGTATCGATCCTCTTCGAATTTTTTTGAAAATTCTTCTTCATTGACGGCGTCGGCGGCATTATCATTATCATTATTATTATTATTATTATTATTATTATTATTATTATTTATTATTATTATTATTGTTTAACTTTTATTTTGTTGTTATTATTATATATTATTATTATTATTTTCCGGCGTACGGAGGTAACTGGAAAAATATTCGATCCTCGTATCAGCCTCCCTCCAGATCCGCGGTTCGTCAGAAACGCTAATGGGGCCCCCTCTCGCGTACAAATGCCCGCACTCTTCGATAGAAAATTCTATGCTTTTTCGTCCTATTATGTCCTTCATGTAGGTACTGTAGTAGTTTACCACATACCTGTGCCTTTTGCAAAATCGCTCGTATTCGGCCAATCGCACCCTCCGTTCGTGGTAGCTAGCGTTTACCA
>JABUQX010045834.1:2500-35872 GCA_015478945.1 Trachelipus rathkii
GCCTTTGACTCTGACCCTGTCAAAAGCCGGGTGAAACCAGAGCATCACTCCTACGAATAATGAGCGCAGTACTTGATACCATCCAAGTGGACGGAATGAAGGCCCCTTGTATAGCTGAAAGCAAACTGAAGAAGAAGGAAAAAAGTCTCGCAGTCTAAACAGAACCCCCAGTTTTCTTTGAGGCCGCCTAGCACCGTTGTGATGTGAGGTTTCCAAACGACATTTTTTTATGTTATGTTAAAGCGCCAAGAGATGTTTTTATATTGTCAACAGAAGAGACGAGAGAACGTCGAAAGAGATAGGCAAAGTATTTGAAGGTTGGTATTCTATTTATAGATGTAAGAGGTAGAGAGATTTATGTAGAAGTTCACTGAGTTTTTAAGAATCCTAAATTTCACAAGGTTGAGACCGACCCCATCCGGAAATTCTCTCATCCAGATCAGCGAGAATAGATCCGGAAAGATTAAGACGAGAGTAGGCAATTTCTTAGGAACAGAGCAGGGTGGTGTTGTGGCAGGAATTTGAAGATGAGTTTGACGATTGAAGGGTCGAGATCATCAGGTTGTCTATATCGAGTGGAATTAGATATCAAGACTGATCGCAGGTGGAAGAATTATTAATGAAAGTAAGAATAAAGTAGGAAAAATAAGACAGAACCTGAGGAAACACCACAATTAAAGAAAAAGAAAGAAGAAGTAGCGCTCCGTCAACAACAGCCGACATTGAAGCGATTTGAGAGAAAACTAGACATAAGTAAGAATTGAAAGGAGGAAACCCAAAGGAAGGGAGCTTGGAGATCAGTGACGCGTGCCATCCACGGTCAATGCGTTTGGATATGTAAGCGCCACCACGCAAGTCTCCCCGTAGTTCCATAAGGGCGGAAAACGATAAATCACGTAAGATAGGAAAGTATATCGCCAGTTAGACCTCGAGCGCGAAAGCCATACTGGCGATCGGAAAGAAGTGAAATGAGACTCCTGGTGATCTGAAATGAGAGTTGAGACAGGGTTCAAAGATCTTAGAATAGAATACAAGTGAGTAGCTGATAGGGCGATAGTTTTAGAAAGGATCAGAGCGGCTACTTTTTTCGGGATCGTTGGACATGATGCGTGCTTCCAACACTGAGGGAAAGTGTTAGTATGAGATTTAGAGAATATAGGTGAACGAGGGGCGGGGTCAGCACGGAAGCAACACCTCAAAACTCGAGGAGGAAAGCCATCCGGGCCACCGCTATCTAAACCCGAGTCTCGTAGATTTCCGGAGCCCATGCACACCGGTCGTCATGTAATGCACAGTAAAAGAACATAGGACACACCTGAGAGGAAAAACGAGAGAGACGTGATGAGGAGTAGTCCAGAAATCGGTACCCAGGGTGAGAAGATTAGAGGAAAATAAGAGGCCGGAGAGATTGGCCTTGTGGCCTTTCAAAAGTTGGAGAATTAGCAAACAGAACCATCAGTCACAGAGCGAAATAAGAGGAGGAAGACAGATTCTTTATCGCGCAAGTTTGTTAGAATCAGTCAAAGATGTTTTTGGCAAAGAGGCCAGCAGAAAGATTTGTCAGTAAGGAGAACCAAGGAGATTAGCGCACTTGTCACAGCGAATGCAGCTGGATACTTTGCTTTGCTCGTCGAAGATTATCCCTGCAACGATTTTCTAGCTGAATGAAAATTATGCAGAGTGATAGGAGAACGAGAATTTTTCTCCCACTCCCGATACGCACTGTTCCTAGCCTGAATGGCCAGAACAAGCACGATCAGACCATGGATTATGAGGAGAGAATAGATTTAGTCGAAAAGGATGAACGCTGCTTCAAAACACATCTACGACTTAACAGTGCTTCCCAACTTTCATAAGGGTCGAACATCAGACGTACGGGAGCAAGATCACACCAGAGATGCAAAAAGCAGTCATACAATATAAATAAGATTAGCGTAGAAAGCGACGCAAAGGCCACACCAAATCGGCCCCGAATCAAAGTGCCCGAAGAAAAAATACGAGTAGGTAGCAGGATGGAGGCGTTGACGAGCAGTATTTAAAATTACGTAAGGATATATATGGAAATTGTAGGTTCATGATTTACCGATATAGCGCAGAATTTAGCCGCTAAAAGTTGTGTTTACTTTTAAGAGAGAAGGATCTCTAGTGGCTGTAAAACATAGTCAAGTGTTGTTTATGACTCGGTTTTCAGAGATTCTAGGTATTAGTGTGTTACGGGTTCTATCAATTAGTTTTATGCTCCTATCGTACTATGATAGAATTGACTGAATATGATATCGGTCACTCCTTCCCACCTATATATCAGGTAAATGTAGAAAGGACCAACCATATCACAGTTGAGTTATGTACATTGAAATCTCCACTTAATAAGGACCTCAGTATTTAATATATGGATTGTAGATAGATTAATATATAATACGTCTCGAGTTAGGATGAATTAGTAAGAAATAAATATTCAATAAAAAAGGCGTGAAATTTTGAGTTCTGTTAGGAGCAGCGTAGCAGAAGCACAAGATTATTTATGGAGTAAGTAAGAAAGGAGGAGATAAGATTTTAAGCCACAGAACCTCGAAATTAGGAGATTCGAGAATCTCGAAACGAGTTTATACAGGTATTTATAGTTAACATATATATAACATCCACATACTCCACCTTTAGACGGAAATTAATGAAATTAAGTTTATTTTTTTTTTCTTAATTAAACGAGTTTTATTTAACAGAAGAATTCTTAAGCTATTCTGAGGGTCCTTCAAGACAAGGAGCAAAAGGTTTAAGGCTATAAGTAGAGAGGTATGGATGGATTCACGGATGCCACAGAGTTAGAGAGTAAGTACCCGATATGATTGGTATAGTTCGATAGAAATAGAGCCGCGTCTTGTGCCTCAAACCTAGCCAATGCACCACATATCATTATATAATAATTATATATATACATACTCCAAACAACCACAAAAACAAAAACAACTAGAACAAAATACACGAACTCAAAAAAACGAAACTGAAAATCAGATTAAAGTTGTTCACTTCACTAAAACACGTAAATGATTATAAAATGCTAAAACAACCTTTACAAATAATATATATGTAAACTAAAATAAAAAAAAAAAAAAATCCAGAAAGTCTTAAAATAAGCTTTTTTGGATAGCAGTCATTTGATTTCACGAATAATTAAAAAATTCAATCATTCAACATAAATACTAAAATATGATAAATTTTAAAATAATATGCAACTAAATACGTAGGTGTTAACGCGTTAAAACTTTATAAAATAAATAAAAAAATAAACACTAAAAAACTAAAGTTATAAAAAGACGAAGGAAAAATATATATAATATCATAAATATACTATCAAAACTACGTAAGTACAATTCTAAAACTCTATAACTATCTAACATAATCTAAAAAGTTTATCAAAAGACAAATGTAAAACGAATATACTTATCTTATTATAAGGATTATATTACTTCAAATATTAAAACCAAATAGTGAATTTACTTTAAATAGTAATGCAGCTAATATCCAGAAAGATAACGGGAAAAATAACTTAAAACATTAAGAACATTAATCAACCCATTGGAGGAGCTCCAGTATAATACAACCTGTCACATCACAGTCAAAATTTTGCAACTTCCAAAATGACTTGAAAATGTTTCGGTTGATGTTTGCTCTGAAAACTCTTCTAACAAACATCATATTCTCAGAATCATGCTTCAAAAGAACAGTTGCTGTCACTAAATTATGGAGAATGCAATGTACATACATAATGAAATAGTGTTTGAGAATAAAGTTAAGACATAACATAAATAAAGTTCAGCAAATTTGCTTTTGATTAAGAGACTTGAAAAGATCTAAGTATTTTATAAAAGGTTAATATCTTGATCCAATTGAAGCTCCTCTTAAGTTTCAACAATGCTTTAAAAATTTCATTAGGTGTACACGAATCAGCCATCGATATTTTCCACTACCTTGTGTCCCCATCGTGAGATGCTTTTTGTCGCATTTTGTGTTCTGGGATAATGTTTTCTTTTTTTTCCTTTATAAAACAGTGTCGGTCTTGGCAATCTAAAATAGCATATAGGTGCATTCGATGTGCTCGATATATGTTTTTTTGAGAGGTTGTACTTCACATATTGAGAACAGTGATGAATTAACGCCGCTGGATATTTTCGATTGTAAATCACTCAAACATTTCTTCCCATTGCTTGTTAAACATTCGCTCACGATATCCGTTTGTCCAATAGTAAGTTAAATATTTATACTCAAAGTATCGCATATGTACCAGTTCAGATAGAGATAAGAAGAAAACAAAGAAGCCATTAGATGGAATGGGCCTATTAGAGACTGACCCAGTCAACTAAATATTTAACAAATACATGCCCATTGCGACAAACACAACTACCCACACCCTAAGGCTGTCAATTTCCTAAACAAGGTCAATATAATATATACGCAACTACTACCAAAGTAAAATCTTTAGCTAAGGTTCATGCTAACCACAATACATAGCTTTAATAAGTTTATTGTGATAACGGTAGCTACAACATGCGGTTTACTTTTAATAGACTAACTAAAAACCCGCCATTTTGGCTACGTCAGAATATACTATATGATGCAAAACAATCCATATACTAATTTAATCATTTCTTTAATGTTGCAGTTGAGGTCACACTCAAACAAACTCCTAGGGAACATCAAAAAATTTTAAACATATTACAGAATGAATCAGGTTACACGTCTTCCTACATTTCTTATTATTAAGTGTGTGGTAAATTTCGATTTTATAGACTTGTTCCATGTTCCTATTGACTGGGAGATTTGGAAGGGGACTATAATGGCATTGCGACGATCTGGCATGTTTGGAGCGAGAGAGAGGAGCGATTTCGAGAGGTGGTGGAGTTGTTTGGCGGACGAAGTTGGAATTGGAATAGGGCGTTTAACCAAGCAGGAAAATGAAGATGAACCATACACGAAGACTAGATTATATTAACAGTAACGCGGGAGGAACTGGAACGGGATGAAAGAATAGATGTGAAGAGTAGGAAGAGGTGAGGGGCGTTAAAAATAGCCTACAAATTATCTCGGAGGGTGTTTTACACAGAAGGGGAGGAAGTAGAGAAGAGATTACGCGAAGAATGGAAAATCATGGATTAGTTATGAAAGCGGTATACCCATGATGAAAGATTGAAACATGGAATAAAGGTTAAAAAAGTGATTTTTAACAGCATATCCGACTCCCACACTGCTGTACCGAGCGAAACATGACAACAACGAGAAGAGAGGAGAGTAGAATACAAACGCGGCGGAGTGAGGATTTAAGAACTATGGATTGGAAAGAGTAAGGGAAACAGAATATAGAAATGAAGTATTAGAGAAGATATAGGTGTGAAGAAGATTGAACTGAAGATGGATGTGGGAGTTGACACTCTCAGTAGAAGATGGTGGAGCAGGGAGAGAATGCAGAAAAGAAGATGGGAATGAAAACCAGAGGGAGGACCAAGGGGAAGATCGAAGAAGAGATGGGCGGAATCGGTTGGAGAGTACTTCTCTGGTAAAGATGTCGCCTACCAAATATGAAAAGCGCTGAGAACAAGGAATATGTGAGGGAGGACGTCTGGAGAAGATGCTTGTGCGGCTTGACAGGATTGAAGAGAATCATCCGAGAGACGAAAGAAGAAAAGATATTTTCCGTATTCTAATTTTATATATATAAGTATTTATATATTTATTATATATATTATATAGTAATATTTATATATTAGCTGAATATATATTAACTCGTATACAACGTCTTATATAATACGTAATAATTAGTGTACTAAATTAAGCTATATATATTAATATAAATAAAATTACTAAAGAAATATGAGAACGTAATCGTAATCATACTTAAGTGTGCGACTAACAAAATATTACTGCCAAAAAATGCTTTCAAAACCTAAAAAAGAAATTATAACCCAACACATATGTTCCTATTTCCTATTAGAGAAAACATATACTCTTAATTTTGCTTTGATTAACCTATTATTTTATTATTATTAAAATTATAATTACGAAACTTAAGCAATCAAAAGTTTGGAAAACTTAAATAATTAGGGAGGCGGTATACGGATTATAATATATTATATTATATATTATAAATATAATTATATTATTATTTTTTTATTATTATGTTCATCTAAATTTTATATTTTATTTTTTATTTTTTTCCTTTTTGTATATTTTTGATTATATATTTGAACACGTGCACACGCTAGAATAGTACTTTACTTAGTTACATGAACTTACATCTGATATCATCTACTCATTGAATGATTAGTTTTTAATAAGTATTGTACTAGAATTCTGCCAGGTTCTCCTTCATTTTCCCTCTTTGGTCTGATTTTAATTTATATGTCTTATATGTATCAGAAAAAGCAAGTTTCACGCTATACTTGCGTTGGGGTTAGAAGCAGTAACAGCAATTTCCACTGTCTCTTGAACAGCTAGATAAACAATACTTTAGAAGTTACTATAATTTTTCAAACTTTCTCTTCAGTCTCAAGAATTTCATAGGAAAATTGTGTTACAAGATTAGGAAAGGACCTTTGAATGTTTCTTGCACCTATTGAAAACTCCTTTTTATCACTCAATGCTCTACATACACCTTCGATACCTCTATCATCACTAAATCCTTCTGATCTTTTTATCGTCTCGAAATTCATTTGACGAAAGGTAGTGAACAGAGAGAATTAGTTCAGGTAGTCAAATCACTTAATATGTTTATAAACATAGTATGGTATCTTTTCTTTGGAACTTCCTGCAACCTTTAATACAAATGGCCACTTTGCAAAGTGAAGATTTAGCTTTTTGTGTGTTCTTTCAGTTAAGCTTACCCCTGTAGATTGGATCAATTATAACAACAGCTAGTTCACATATCATGTCAATCGAGACAACTTTCTCTTACGTTACCACTCTTAAAATATAGAATGGTATAAGGTTGTTTAAGGTTGAATTTATGTATAGACTAATAATCCCAATATTGATTATACATTTAAGGGTGCTGTTAGAATCTTCGAGTTTGCAATTGCATTCATCTTGATGTGGAAGTCGAAGTCAATAAACTTGTTCCATGAAGTGATTGAAGTCATTCACAGAGTCACAATTTTATAACTTTGTCAGTTAAAAATTTTCCCGACTCCATCTATATTGAAAGTTACCAACCGAGACTCCGATTCTTTTGATCAATACCGATCGACTCCACCCTCTTCAAAATTACTGACTCCGACTCCACCCTCTTCAAAACTACCGACTCCCCGACTCCGACTCCGCAACCCTGGTCTCGACGAAGAGGAGCAACAAATCCTGGTGGTAAGGAATAGTCGTACAACAGATTTGGGTTGTACAACCGTTTTTGGGGTGAGAGTTTTCGCCATGAAGGCAGATTAAGTGAGTTCAACCAAGTCCATCTTATTGTGCGGATTTGGTGGTTGGTCGTTGGAAAATCAACCAAAATGCTCATGTTTAGCAATGGAAACGATATCAGCATCTGCAAGCAAGCAGATTCAAAAATGGGTGGAGAACATAGGACTGTTTCCATGGAAACTGGAGAGGAAGGTGTTTCCGGAAAAGTGTCATCTTTTTGAGAGGATGTTGGAGTTGCGATATTGAGATCCGTTGGGTTACGAAAGTCTGATGCTGGATACTTTGTTAGGGAGTCATCGTGTGGGGGATTTTGGGAGACTACAATTTCCGTTAAGTTGGGAGACCTCTTGGGTCCCCTTTCATGCTGCCAACAGATCCAGAACGCTTGGAGCGTTTGCGGTGTTTGCGTTGAACGGTTTTCCATTCACCTCCTTCGGAAGCGCAGGAAGCATTAAGAGGAGAGTGGTTCAACGCATCAAGCTCCATTTTCCAACTATAATCCATTTTATTCGTTAAGGTATAGAATCCTTTAGGGAATGCTGAGATAGAAAATTCGGAAGAAGAGTTACAGGAGTATTCAAAAGAGCTGGAATAATCCTGCAAGCATTTGAGGATTGGTTGGTGGGTTGTTGAGCAGCTGTGGTTGCTTGGGTACAATCTATTGGTCAATGGTTTTGTCTCGGGAATAGACTTATGGCGAGGTCACTTTTGAGTTGCATTTTTTTTTATCTGGGGTCGGTGTGTTTTGCTTTAGATATTCAGATGATTTATATTTTAGCGAGCCATCTTTGCCTTGGTTCTAAACCTTTGGTTTCTGTTTAGGAGCATCTTTTTCAGGAGTTGGAGTAATGTTTGGAGACGGATTAGGGGACAAAGACGCAGAACTCTTACGTGAGTTCGGCGAACTCATCGGGAGGGTGTGAGGCAACGTTTTGTGGAATGAATGCTCTCCAAGCTATGTAGAGGATGAACCGACTTAGTTCTATTGCTGGTTAGTAGAATGCTAGTACTCTGGGTAGGGTTGTTGAATTGAGGGCTTTTTTAACTGTTTGATAGTCAGTAATATTGGCAGTGCAGGTTACAGTAACTGCTCGAGTCTCGCTGGGATTGGGGGGAGAAGAGTTCTACCAGAATGGAGTTGTTTCGGTGGATTGACACGCGGAAGCTGGGTGGCTACTGTAATTGTAGCATAGAATTGCCTTGATCTTGGATATTTGTCTTTAAGCTGATGTATGGCATCTTTCTTGCTCAATTTGTGCATGGTGCATAACTCCAAAACCTTCTGTTCAAACAGATAAGACGGGCATTTTAAGGAATAATCACTATGGGGTTCTCCACAGTTTTTGCAGAGTGGAGTGTTTTCACAAGGAGTGTGAAATTCTTCACAGACTGGCCATATATCATGCGGTCCCCTGCAGTATTTTCACTGATGACCAAACCGCTGGCACTTGAAACAACCTCTGATCCTTCTAACTTTCGCCCTATAGCTCTCACTTTGTATTTCTATTAAGATCTTTGAAAACCCTTTCAACCTTACTTCTTAGATCATCTGGAAACTCATTCCGATCGCTAGTACGGCTTTCGGCGCTCAAAGGATCTTTCTACTGGCGATATACTTTCCTATCTAACCGATTTACGGGTTTTCCGCTCTTAGGAACTACGGGGAGACTTGCGTGGTGGCGCTTGAATATATCTTAAGCATTTGACCGAGTATAGCAGCGTCACTGCTATCCAACCTCCCCTCCTTTGGATTTCCCCCACCTCCTCTTTGCTTACTTTCAAATCGCTCAATGTCGGCTGTTGTTGATGGGGCAGCTTCTTTTTCTGTCAATAGTGGTGTTTATCAGGGTTCTGTCTTATCTCCTACTTTATATCTACTTTTCATTAATGATCTTCTCACCTGTACCTCTAAATATATCCACTCATGTGCCGATGACTCGACCTTTCAATCTTCAACTCATCAATTCTGCTCCCTCATTTACTTCTAGAATTGCCTCTCGTCTTAATCTTTCCGATTCTATTCTCGCTGATCTGGATAGAATTTCCGGATGGGTCGTCTGAACCTTGTGAATTCAATTCTTTTAACCCAACTTCTACAAATCTACCTTTCTCTAAAATACCTTCCAATTTTCCTATCTCTTTCGGACGGTTCTCTCCGTATCTCCTGTTGACAATATAAACAACCTTGGCCTTAACATAAACAAAAAAATGTCTTGGAAACCTCACATCACAACGGTTGCTAGAGCAGCCTCGAAGAAACGAAGTTCTGTTTAGACTGCGAAACTTTTTTCCTCTTCAGTTGCTCAAGGGTCTCATCCGCCCATGTATGGAGTACTGCTCTTATATCTGTCGGGGGAGGGGCTTTGGTTGCATCCGGCTTTTTGACAAGGTCGAGTCAAAGGCCAAAAGGCTTATAAACTTTATTTTACTTTCCAGTTCACTTGACCCTCTCTCTCTTTGCGGCGTGATGTTGGTGCTTTATCTCTATCCTATAGGTAGCACAAGGGGTGCTGTATCTGAGCACGAGTTTTGTGTTGACATTGGTAACTCCAGGCTAGTTCGCTGTGCTGCTTCCTTCTTTCCCACACTCTTTTCTGAGAAATTATCTAAAATAAAATCTTTTGTATTTCTTATACTGAATTTCTCCTTCTACATTAAGCCTGCGTCTGTGCTCATATTGCGAAATTTTTGCGCTACGAGGATGAACTTTTGAGCGTACTACACCCCCACCTTAAATAGGGCTCTGCCCGTGAGTGGTGGTGACAACTGTAAAAAAAAGTCCTTGGGTAGGCAGATATGTAGCAAATGAACTGAATCTCCTACTCTCCCCATCAAAAGCATCAATCAGATTATCCCAGAAAATCACTCTTCAACATTACCCTCAGATGGACCATATGTAGCAACCGCATAAATTTTGACCTTTCAAACACTAAAATTAACCTTTAGGATTTAGGTACTCACACAAAATTTACCATAGCTCTCTACCACAAGTCGCTCATCAGATTGTAAATCCTTCTATCCCCCTCTCATTCCTTTCCACACCAACACAAGCACATTTCACACCACACCACACCAATCCACACCACTCATTTTCACCGTTCCCTTTCATCTTTGTTTCAGGCACAGCGAGCAAATCATATTTGCCCCTTTCTAAATACATTCATCACCTCTTTCCTCAACATTTATTCTCTGACATTCCATGTACCCATACGATTCATAAATATTCGCCAAAAGTCCGCTTATGGCGATCACGACCTTCTCCGAGGCATACCTTAGCATTCCTGGCAAAAGATAAGTGGTAGTGGGATGCCAACCTAACTACCACCGTTCCTTAGTCGCCTTCCACGACACGCAAGACATACGATGTGGGCAATTTTTTTCTTCTCCACAATAGAGGATAAAAAGGAGATAGGGATGTCTGTAAAGATGTTGACTAGAAAAGGGGTGTGGATATAAGTACTTATGTGACTGTGTATATATGTAGGATATAAAGTTGGTGTATATAAGATGTTGTCTGGAGGATGAGTGTGGATATGAACGCAGAACAGAAAGGCGAACCATCATTTATGGAATTTTAATATTATCCAAAATTCTTAATATTTTTCAATTAAATCGGCAAAATGACGATGACGTTTGAGAAAAAATATGCCGATTGACAGATCGACGATTAGTTCCAAACCTCAATAATATATTATATATATACTATATATATATATATATATATATATATATATATTATATATTATATATATATATATATATATATATATATATATATATATATATATATATATATATATATTATTGGAGGACGATTATTGAAAATTTGACGATGACGATTATAGTAATTTTAAAAATTTATCCCTCTCTTCTTCGTCTCTCTCTCTCTCTCTCTCTCTATATATATTATATATTATATATATATATACTATATATAATTATTATATATATATATATATATATAATAATATATATATATAGATATATATGTATATTATTATATATATAATTATATATATATATTATATATTTATATATATATATATATTATATAAGGCTTAGACCAACAGTCGAAGTTAGGGATGGCCAAAAAATATTCGATATATCGAAATATCGATATTTTTGGCTTTCGATATATCGATATTTTTGGGGGATATTTTCTTAGGCGATATATCGATAATATATTTATTAATATCGAATCCGATATTCTTTTCAAAGTATTTTTTTTAAAGGCCGGAAAAATAAAATCTTTATCCCCTCTCCCGACACCCTGAACCTGAAGTTAAGAAACTCTCTTTTTTTCACCCATATTTCGTTCTTCGTCCGTCCCCCAATGTCTGTATAAAATAAAACGGCTTACTTTACCTTTTTGAACTTTCTGCAGTTCAGTTATCAAATGTTAGTGTTTTTGGGCTTGTCATGGCACATACACTAGTCAAATTGTCTTCTGAGTATTCACTAATCACTATTCAGTCAGTCAGTTTTGCAGACTTTGCAGTCACTCGAGACCAGCCTGATCCTGATTTACGTATAGCTCTATGGAGTGTGTTCAGTGTCGGTGTGGACGAAGATAATCCTTGCAGAAATCTAATACGGAACAGGATCCTCGTGGCTAGGTTTACAGTATAACTTACCGCGTAGTACGACTAGTTTAATCATCTACTTGCGATTACGATTGTTTTGCTTAAATATGTAATTACTAAATTAACCGATTTTATAATAACCATTACTAAAAGTTAGTATTTTGGGGTACATCACTACAGCTTTTCTTATGCTAAGTCGTCTGGCATCCAGTTTGAAAATTTTTAAAATATTATTTCATTTTTTACTAAATATTAATAGATTAGCTAAATGATTCAGACTTCAGAGTCCTGGCAATTATTCAGTTGTCTACCATCAATTTAAATTAATTTCGTTTGTTAGATCAAGTATTTTATTTTTGTACTTAAATAGAATCATTTTGAAGATTCCTAGCATTTAATTAATACTTAATAGCATATTATTGTTATTAATAGCGAAAAAGGTGATTTTTATGATTATTGTTTAATTGTCTAGTGCAACGCGATTTTCTTATTTAATTTATTTCACTTCCACAAAAGTCAAAACACACCCAGTTCCTCAAGATCCAACATCAACGCTTTTCTAGCACAACTTCAGTTTTCAACCTCTTGGAGTTGGAAACTTGAAAGTTGGGAGACCTGAAGAGTGAAGATCCTTTTTCCATTTCTACCACTTTTCCTTCTGTACATACGTCTGCTTCATATTTATAAATTAAAGCCTTTGTCTCTCTCTCTCTCTCTCTCTCTCTCTCTCTGCTCTCTCTCTACTCTCTCTCTCTCTCTCTCTCCTAATATATATATATTAATATATATATATATATATATATATATATTATATATATTATATATATATATATATATATTATATATATATGATAATATATGGACCAAAGTTAACTTAACGGCCACACGGAACGGGAGATCGGATAAATATATATAATTATATATATATTATAAATATATATATATATATATATATTTATATATATATATATATATATATATATATATATATATACTTATAGATAATATAATATATATAATTATATCGAGATATTATATATATTATATAATTATATATTTATTATATATATATATATATAATATATATATATTATATATTATTACTATATATATATATATATATATTCTATATATATATATATATAATTATACAGTATTATATTATATTTAATATATATATAGTATTATATATATAATATATATATATTATATATATATATATTATATATATATATATAATATTTAGTTAGGTTAGTACTTAACCTAAATACCGTAATACTGTAAAATACCTCATTGTTCAAGAACGTCGAAAAATCTGTTAACAACATCATTTCTGCCTTTGTAAAATAAAAAACATCGTACATCCCTAAAACTTTGTTATTTATTTTATTTTTTTTTATGTTTAGTTTTAATTTCTTTCTGTACTTTTCATAACTGAAATTTTGCCCCTGATTCAAATGTATTTAATTTTAGTGTAGCTATCGTTGTTTTTATAACTATGTGCGTCGCCTAATTCTGAGGTATATATATTATTATATATATATATATATTATATATATATATATTATATTATATATATATCGTATATATATATATATATATATATATATATATATATTATTATATATTGTACATTATAATATATCAAATTATAATCGGATAATAATATATCGAAATACTCGATACTATCGAATATCGATATTTTTCGGCGATAATATCGAAGGCGACTCCTTGATATTTTGATTTGTTTCAGATTATCGATTTATCGATATTTTTTAGATATCGGGCATCCCTAGGTTGCAATCCTCTCGAAATTATTTTAGCGTATCAAAATTTTTGATTCCTTTAAGTCTCTTAATATAATAATAATAAATAATAGTTAATCAATGAAAATGAAAGGTATTTATTAACTGGAAATGAGGAGACATATTTTGTAAGGTCTGACAACGATTTCTTAGTTCTAGTGGTGTTCCTCAACATGCTATAAAAATATTTAGAAACCAGGGACTTAAATGTAAGTTTTTCCAAGTTTTGCAGATGATAGCAAATTGGGTACCTCAGTAAGGAATAATGATGGATGTATTAAAGATTTAAAAGAATAAGGAGGGAACTGTAATCGTTGATGTGATGAGCAGGCTTCATTCCTTCTTCAGCTAAATCTTTCTTTCTCAATTCATTCTTCTAAACTAAATTTCTTTCTATTCTCAAATCCATGCGTTCATTCGTGCTTGTTTCTCTGGCCATTCATAGCTAAGAGACCAGTGCCTATCCGGGGGTGGGAAAATTCTCGTTCTCTTATCACTCCGCTAATTTTCATTCAAGCTAGAAATCGTTGCGGAGATACTCTTCGACGAGCATAAGCGGGCTCTTATCAAAGAAAGTGCTGCTACACTCATGGTTCTCCTTGACAAAATCTTCATCTCTCAGCAACTTCTGTAATCCTGACTTCCTCCTCTTCGATCTGATCATTCTGTTGCTAATTCTCCAACTATAAAGGCTAATCTCTTCGGCCCCTCGCGCAACTATATCTCTATGTCTTCAATACTAGCAACTTTCAGGTCAGTGTTGGGAAGCTCTCACATGTCCCAACTATGCGAAGAAGGAAGCCGCTCTGCATTACTTCTAACTCTTGCCCTGTAGCTCTTCACTTGTATTCTATCTAAGATCTTGAAACCCTTCTTCTCAACTCACTTATTAGATCATCTGGAAACTCATTCCGATCGCCATACGGCTTTTCGTTGCACGAAGTCTTTGGCGACTATACATATCCTATCTACGATTTTATAGGGTTTCTTCGCTCTTAGGAAACTACGGGAGACTTGCGGGATTTTACCGAGTATGGCACGCGTCACTTCTCTCCAAGCTCCCCCTTTTGGTTTCCTCTTCTCTTTGCTTAATTATGTCTAGCTTTCTTTTCAAATCGCTCAATTCGGCTGTTGTTGATATGGTGACTTCTTTTATCTGTCAAAGTGGTGTTTCCTCAGGGTTCTGTCTTATCTCCAACTTATATTCCTTACTTTTCATTAATGTCTTTCACTTGCACTCTAACTCTATCCATCGTATTCCGATGACTCGAATTCATAGTCATAACTCATTATCAATTACCTTTCCACTTTTACTTCTAGAATTGCCACCTCGTCTTAATCTTTTCCAATTTTATTTCGCTGATGGAAGAAATAACTTTTGAAATTTCAATTCTTTTTTAAACCCCAACTTCTACAAATCTCCTTCTCCAAATACCTTCTAACTTTCCTATCCTCTTCCATCGGTTCTCTCGTCTCTCCTGTTGACAGAATATAAACATCCTTGGCCTTAATGAACAAAAAAAATGTCTGGAGAAAAAATCACATCACAACGGTTGATAGGGCTGCCTCAAAGAAACGACAGTTACTGTTTGACTGCGAGACTTTCCTCCTTTTCTCAGATGCTCCAGCTATACAAGGGTGTCCTCATCCGCCCATGTTATTGGAGTACTTGCTCTCATATCTGGGGGGGCGGGGGTCTGGTTTCATCCGGCTTTTGGAACAGGATCGAGTCAACGGCAAAAAACATTATAAACTGTTCCGTACTTTCCAGCTTCCATTGACCAAAACTACTATCTTTGCGGGACGCCGCAGTATGGTGCTTTATCTCTATCTTACTAGGTTACCGCAAGCAAAGCGTAAAGGCTCGGAGGGAACCTCTCACTCGGAAGAATCACCATACTTTTATCGACGCCTTATTACGTAGCCACCAAGCGAACGGTGCTGTATCTAACTGCAACGAGTATTTGTAGTATTACATTAACCACACCGGTAAATCCAGGCTAAATCAACCGTTTGCTCGTGCTGCTTCCTTCTTTCCCAACCACAACCCACTTCCCTGTTTCTGTATGGAATTCTCTTCCACTCTTCTGTAATTTCCATACTGAAATGTAATTTCACCTTCACATTCTTAAAGCCTGCGTCTTGCTTCATATGTGCCGTAATTTGCCTATGGTGAAACTTTTGAGATTTTATCTCACCCCCTCACTTGAATAGGGCATCTGCACCCCCGTGAAGTGCGCTGTGATACGCACACTTGTAAAAAAAAAAAAAACACTTGAGGGCAGATATCTGGCCAACCATGAAACTGAATCTCACTTACTCCCTCTAATCCAAACACATTTCATTCAGATTATACCAGAAATTCGCACTCTCCTCAACATTACGCATCACCTCAGATGGACTATATGTCGCAGCCACATAAATTCGACCCTTTCAAACGTTATTTAACATTTTGATTCTAGTAACTCACTACACAAATTCTACCATAGCTCTCTACCCCACAAATTTACTTATCAGAATTGCAATCCTATCCTAATTCCCCTTTCAGTTCCCTTCACAGCTAACAAAAACACATTCACACCACAAACCACTCTTTCACCGTTTTCTTCCATCTTTGTTTTCGTCACAGCGAGCCAAATCAAATTTGCCCCTTTCTAAACATCCATCACCCCTCTTCCCTCATCTCACTTCAACACATTGTATTCCTCTGAAATCTTCATTACACGCATACGATCTCATACATAAGGATAGAAAGGCTGCTTACTGCTATCCGGACCATTCCCGAGCAGTATTAGACTCTCCTGGCAAAAGATAAGTGATAGCGTGGCTGCCACCCAACTACCACCGTCCTTAGTCGCCTTCTACGAACACGCAGGGCCATACGATGTGGGCAATTTCTTCTCCCTAACACATAGGCATATAAGGGATAGGGATGTCTGTAAGATGGTTGTCTAGAAAGAGGGTGGATATAACATCTACACACACAACACCAGACGAATAAACAGCAATCATTAACAACTTAGTCAATAAAATCCACATAGTAAGGGAAGTTAAAACAAGTTTTCATTTTTATAACATATTTTCAATGAAAAGAGCATATATATAAATACAGTAAAACATATAATTACATAAAAACATAAGTTTATTTTAAATATTATTTCAATCTAATCAGGGAACACTAGGATTCAAGTTGCGTAAGCTCTATTATCTCTCTAAATGATTCAACAGCCCTTTGAAGAATGTAAAGTATAATGCCTTCAGGCAACACTTAACCATTTTCGGCGCATGCACGATTCAGCAGCACTCTTTTCTCATACCAAGAGAGAAGTTAAACTTATCTAAGCTGATAAGTTATTACGCACTCCTGTATACTGCGTATTATACGGGAAACCATATGTTTCGGTTAAATATTCATAGATACACCATGTGCTAATGTATTTTAAGTCCTTCAAGTATGGTCAACGATTCGCGTTATGTGCGATGTTATTTGTTTTTATTTTTAAGCAATGCTGTAATATTTTCAGATGTTCGAACTGTTAAACCATACAAGTACGCATGAAGGTCACACAATCGATGGTTCCAGTAGTTGCGTACATCAAGGGTGTTAATATCGTCACCGACGAGAGCAAAACGTCTATTCTATTATAACCTCTCACACTGTTACCTCTTATGATAGATATTTCACTACTCGTCGATCCACCGGATAAACACACTTATCCTCTAGCCATGCTGCTGCGATGTCGATAATCTTGATGAATCCAGCAGTACAAACGAATAAAGGTCTATTATTTTGACCCTCTGAATGGAATACAAAGCAATGTATCGGTATCCACCCGGTTGACGATTAAATAAATGACAATCGTGGGAATTAACGAAGCTCCTCGTGAAGATATCGACAACACGGAGTGTAGAGCGATGCAGATGTTTTCATCGTACCAGTACATGCGAAAAATGTCCTACTGACGGAAATCGTATGCGTTAACAACCCTTATAGGTAATGAGAATCTTTCTTTCAACCCAATCAGAAGAGGTAAAAAGAATACGACGCACGAACGAAACATATCAGTTCAAAAAGGGTATATTCTCGTTAGACAACAACAACCACAACATAGTACAAAAATAGTTCTTTATATATACTGAACAACGAATATATGCTAGCGTTAACATTTTTTCACATTAATAAAGCAAATAATAGCATTACCAGAACTAAGATATAATGTCCAATAACAAAACCTAACACACCTACTTCAAGATAAACTACTAACATTACAAAGTTCCATAAATTAACAGCATAAAGTACCTAGCACGCGTCAAAACGTAACTATTCACACTTTTTCAAGCATTCTCAATAACATATCAATGTTAATTTTACAATTTTTCTAACTTATTTACTTAGCATTTAGAGTATCATTTTGGATAAACATAGCACCAAAATGAGTTCTTTATATACTAAACATCGAATATATGCTAACATAACAAGGTTTTTCACATTATAATAGCTAAACATAGCGATCATGATGAACTAGAAATAATGTACAACGGACAAATCTAACACAACTTAGCACGAATAAAAGTGTCTTAACATTAACAAAGTTCCACACTTACCACCTGTAAAGTAACTAACTAAGGGGTGTAAGCAAAACATAACTTATTCATATTTTTCCAAGCATATCTCTAACATATTAACGTTAATTTACATGACCAAGTAATGTTTACAAGCATTTATTCATTTAATTCTTGTCCATTATAATACAGACCAACGATAAACTTGTAAACATTAACAAAAGTTTTATCCAAACATAACACAAAATAAGTTTTTTATATACCAACCAACGAATCTATGCTAACGTAACAACGTTTTTCATTAATAAACATAACATAAACATAACCTGAACTAAGAAATATAATGTACACTACAAACCGTAACACCACCGAATAGGTAACGAAATAAACTATAACATTAACAAAACTTCCGCACTTAACAACAGTAAAGTACTAACACTTCGTACAAAACGTAAACTATTACACTTTATTCATTGCATATCTCTAAATATCAATGTTAATTTACATAACATCGTAATATTTAACAAAAATTAAGCACATAAACTGTCTACATCATCTACAGACAAAAGAAATATAATGCTAACCGTAACAAATTTTACAATCAACTTTGTAATATTTAACAAAAAAAAATTCATACAAAATTTAATATCATAATCCCTGCGAATAATTGCAAAAATAAAGTTTTCCAAAATAACAAAAAAATAACAAATTTTATCCTGACATAACAAAATTAGGTGAGCAATAACAATATCAATGTAAAGTGTAAAGTTTACTGATTTTAAAGCTGTAATCTGTAAATCAGTATCCAAACCCCCACCCGCCTGTGATCTCTTGAGCTATTGATTCAAGTTCATATTTCGAGTATCTTTTGGATAAACATAACATGAGTATCATTTATATACTGACCTACAAATATATGCATTAAAACCAACAAAGTTTTTAGCTCATAGCTAACATATTCATAACCGCAAATAAGAATATAATAGCTACAATGCAAACCAAATACCTCACGTATGAATAATCGCTAACATCCTGAAAATTTTCCCTACTTATCAAGGTAAAGTAGCTAATAGGTCAAACAATACTCGATATGCACTTTTCTCGCATAACAGCAACAGGTAAAGCCGTATCATCTAACAAAATCCTTAACAAAGTGACCAATTATCAAAGATACAACATCTTGAACTATGAATTGACACTCTCTTCATCAAAGTTGTCACTCGTTTCGAGTATAACATCATTGTCATGACATTAAACATAGACATTATCAAAATTCTAGGGCAAACCTACATTACTCAACAAAAACTTAACCTAGGTTCACGTTTCTAACACATCATCTCCAGTTAACACAGTAATATCATACAAAAACTCATCATTTCTTAACAAATCCAGTGTTATTTTCAATTGTCAAGTAATATTTAACTAACGTACCTAACTTACGAAATAAACAGTTTTCATTATCAAGAGTATCTAAAGCAACACCTTACCTTCCAAGAGAAACCCAGGGGATGCGCCCTTGAAAGGGTGTGATCTTGAGAAGGGGGATCACCCCAAAGGGGTGTAAGCAGGCTTTGACCTCAGCCCGAAGGGCAGGGGCTTACCCTCCTTCGGAGGGTAATGCCTGCTTACACCCTCCTTCGGGGTCATCCCCCCTCTCAAGATTCACACCCTTTCAAGGGGCCGCATCTCCCCCTGGAGGTTTTCGTCTTGGGAAGGTAAGGGTTGCTTTTAGATATCTGATTAAATGAAAACTGTTTATTCGTAAGTAGGGTATGTCAGGTATTCCTATGACAATGTGAAAATAACACTGATTTGTTAGAGAAATTGGATGAGTTTTTGTAAGATATTACTGTGTTAACTGACGATGTGTGTTAGAAATCCGTGAAGCCTTGATTAAGTTTTTGTTGGTAATGTTAGTTTGCCTAGAATTTTCGCTAATGTCTACGTATATTCATAGGTCAAATGATGTTATACTCGAACCGAGTGACACTTTGATGAAGATGCGTGTCAATTCATTTAGTTCAAGATGTTGTATCTTGATAGATTGGTCACTTTGTTAAGGGATTTTGTTAGATGATACGATTATACTGTTGCTGATATGCGAGAAAAGTGGGAACAATCGAGTATTGTATGACCTATTAGCTACTTTACCTTTGATATAGGTTTGTCGTTGTACATTATATTCTTAGTTCAGGTTATGTTATGTTAGCTTTATTATGTAAAAACGTTGTTACGTTAGCAATATCGATGGTTGGTATATAAAAACTTATTTTTGTGTTTATGTTTGGATAAAAACTGTTATGTTTACAGTTTTTCGTTTGGTCTGGTATGATAATTGGAAAGATTTATAAATAAATCATTGTTAAATATTACTGGTCAATGTAAATTAACGTTAATATGTTAGAGATTGGCTTGGAAAAAGTATAGTAGCGATTACTTTTGTTATGCAATGTTAGTTTACTTTTACAGTTTAAGTGGTTGGAACTATGTTAATGTTACACTTTATCGTGCTTAGGTTGTTAGATTTGTCGTTGGTAAATTATTTCTTAGTTCATATGATGCTATGTAGGCTTTATGTGAAAACTTGTTATGTTAGCATATATTCGATTGTTAGTATATAAAGAAATCATTTTGTTTCTGCTATGTTTATCCGAAAATGATACTCTAAATGCTATGTAAATCAATGTTTATGTAAAAATTAACATTGATATGTTAGAGAATGCTGTTAAAAAAGGTGAATAAGGTTCGTTATAGTACCGCTGTGCTAAGGTACTTTACTGCTTGTTACGTATGGAACTTTTGTTAAATGTGTAGTGTTTATTCTTGGTAAGGTGTGTTAGGTTTTGTTATTGTACCTTATATTCTTAGTTCTGGTATGGCTATGTTAGCTTTATTAATGTGAAACAATGTTACGTTAGCATATATTTGTTGGTTGGTATATAAAGAAACTTATATTGTTATTGATATTGTTGTTGTTGTTTGTTGTAGGTTGTTGTTGTCTAACGAGCTAATATATAACCCTATCTTGAACTGTTATGGATTTCGTTCTAGTGGTTCGATATTCCTGTTTTATTTCGTTCTTTTGGTT
This sequence comes from Trachelipus rathkii, assembly GCA_015478945.1. Taxonomy (NCBI): domain Eukaryota; kingdom Metazoa; phylum Arthropoda; class Malacostraca; order Isopoda; family Trachelipodidae; genus Trachelipus; species Trachelipus rathkii. The sequence continues at coordinate 23,941 of JABUQX010045834.1, forward strand.
GTAAGGGAAAAATCTCATTACCTTTAAGGTGTTGTTACGCATAGATTTCCGCAAGTAGGCATTTTTTCGCGTGTCCTGGATTACGATACATCTCGCATCTGCTACACCTGTTGTCGATATCTTCACGAGGAGCTTCTTTGTAATTCCCAACGATGTGTCATTTATATTTAAGTCGTCACCGATTGGATACGATTACATTGTTGTATTCCTGCCAGAGGTAATTAATAGACTTTATTCGTTTGTTCTGCTGGATTCATCAAGATCTATCGACATCGCAGCAGCATGGCTAGAGGATAAGTATGTGTTATCCGGGATCATCGAGTAGTGAAATATCTATCAGAGGTGACAGTGTGAGAGGTATATAATAGAATAGACGTTGTGTTCGCGTCGTGTGCGATATAAAAACCCTTGATGTACGCAACTACCCCGAACCCAATCGTATTTTTGATTCTGGCGCACATGTATAGGTTCACAGTTCGAACATCTGAAATATTACAGCAATTGTAATAAAATAAAAACGACAATTAAAAATTGGACCTTAACGATGATTAATACTTGAGGAATTAAATACATAATAGCAACATGGAATGTAATCTATAGATAATAATAATACACCGAAACATATGGTTATCCGTATAAATACAGTATAAGGAGTGCGTAATAACTATTCAGCTTGGATGAGTTTACTTCTCTCTTGTATGAGAAAATGTGTGCTGAGGCATTTATACTTACATCCTTTCAAAGGGTGTTGAATCTTTAGAGAGATATATATAGAGCTTACCCAACTTGATCCTATGTTCTCTGATTAGATGAATTAATATATTAAAATAAACTTATCGTTTTTAGTGTATTATATAACGCTCTTATTCAAATGAAATTTATTATGTTATAAAAAATGCTCTCTCTCTCTTACTTCCTCGTATGTTTCGATTATGACTACAATTGTGATGATGGCTGTTTTATCGTCTGCATATAGGTGTGTGTGGTGTTAAGTATGTTATGTTCATAGTTTAGCTTTACAGAGTTTAATCTATTTTGTTGCGGGTGGGTGGGTAGGTGACTGTACGGTTGGGTGGTTTGATTTACTGATTTACTGCTTTACGGTATTTACGTAAAAAACGTAAATTTGTAGTTATACACATAAAAAGAATAAGAAATTTTATTTATTTATTTATTTATTTATTTACTTATTTTTTATTTTTTTTCTGTGATGGTTCTGAAACCATTATTTTCGAAATCTACAGGCCCTATAACATAGATTAGACACCAATAATTGTATCATTACACAAATATTTAATAAATCGGCACGCCCCGGAGCCAGCCACCGGTGCAGTTGTCAACTCCTACTCCTCTGAGTCAGATTCCTTCTTCATTCTTTCCTTCTTTATTCATCATTCATCCTTCTTTCTTCCTCCTTCTATCTCTATTTTGCACTGTGTGCTTTTTTTCAGTCAGGACCCTCCTCAATGGGGGTCCTAGATACCCTATACGGTCTTATAACCCTCATATTCGAGATCTACGGGTTCGATAACCCATATAAGGACACCAACATTGTTGTTACTACGAATGTTTATTAACTCAGGACCGGAACCGGATGCGAAGAAGAAACCGCGGCGAAATAAAGAGTCGGAGTGCGTAAAAAAAACGATTCCTTACAGGAATCGTTTTTCATCTCAGATTCGATTCCCTTCGGGAATCGAATCTTCGACGTAATAATAATAACAATAATAACATTGTGTGTATGTGTATGCGCACGCGCGCGCTCTCTCTCTCTCTCACGCGCATCGAACACCTGGCTCGATTGGGAGACGTTAGGGTTAACTCAATCTCGGAATTGGAAAGCCAAAAGGGCATAAACGCGGGCGTAGCGGCTACGCTCTCAGGGGTGACCCCCCTTTATATACATCTTAGAGACTTGAAATTTACCTGTTTCGAGCTTAACCCATATATAGATTATAATCCAAGTTTCAGACCGATAGCTCTTATACTTTTTGAGAAATCGGCTGCCACGACCAAATAGATCAGTAACTACTATATATATATATATATATACATATTACTATAAAATAATAATATTATATATATATATTATATATATATATATAGTATATATATATATAATCAGGGTTGGGTTCAAGTACATTTTTTTCAAGTACAAGTACTCTAGAATTATTCAAGTACAAGTACTCTAGAATTGTTCAAGTACAAGTACAGTACAAAATACATGGTATTAAGTTGACGTAACCTATTCCTTGATATTATATTTATATATATTATATATATAATATATATTATATATATATATATATATATTATTATATATATATATATATATATCATCATCTCCCACCATCTCACCATCTTCTCTCCCCAAGACTGGAGATAAGGTGACAGTACATGACTGGAAAACAGAAAAATAATAGGAAGATAATGAAGCACATAGAAAAGAAGCCCAGCCTTACCGCCCATTTTATACCAATTAGTTAGAACTCGACGCAGTCAGAAAATCCACACTAGAGTTTCACGGGACCGTGATGGACCCTCAACTATGACATCTCGTCAATGTGGAGTTCATTTCTTGGCCCAGGTGGGCTGCAACCATACTTCCTCAACAAACTCGCATTCACTCCTGTTATGCACTATTCTTCTCGCCTCTGCCAAACTCCAATTTCTCTCCTCCAAGCATTCCTTTACTGAATCATTCCACTTTCTTCTGTCTCCAATCCGGTCGATTTCCAAACACCACTCACCTATACATCCTGTTTAACCGGACCGACTTCATCCACTCCCTTTCCACATGACCAAACCATCTCAACGTATTTATTCTTTCATTTACCCCATTTTCCACATCAAACAACTCTCTAATACGTTCATTCCGCATTTTATCATTTCTTCTTCACACCTAAAATGCACTAAGAATTGTACCATCGAACACATTTGTAATTATAGATCTGATTACCTTTTATTTCCAGACCATAGTCCCACTACTATTCATTAACACAGGGCAACATACCATCATGTAACCCTAGCGCACTCAAGTCTTAGTTCCTTTACATCGCCAACGATTTAAACTGCACCAGCCACCTTAGTGCCTTCACAACTTTCCTTCTACACTATGCATCCCTTCCTTTTATTCAACATATATCCTAATATTTAAATGACATTCTTTCCAGCTGCTCACAATCATAAACATTAACTTCACACGCAGATTTCCTCACTCACACATAACCTTACTCTTATCTCTACGTTTACTTTCAATCCCTCCTTTTACACCCCTACCAAATCCCTCTACCAGTCCTCTCAACTCTCTTTCAGATTCGCCACACAAAACCAATTCATCCTCAAATAATAAATAGGAACCTCCACTCTCTCCATTCTCCATCATTCTAACACAATCTCTTGTCAACCCCTACCTCTAATTCTTTCGAAACCTCATCCATATACAGATTAGATCGCCAAGGAGACATAGCACATCCCTGTCTCATCCGCTATTAATATTAAAACAATACTTTCGACTCGTATTTATTCTACACACGCTTCACTATCGTCATACATATTTTTGATTCTATCAGAAGCTTACCACCAACACCATATACTTAACACACTGCCATAGGGTTCCCTATTAATCCCTATTATACGACCTGTCATAATCTTAAATACATTTTATTCTTTCTCCTCCCTCATTATCCCAATCAATTTGTTTCCATGTACGATTTGATACAACACTCCTCTAACCACTTAAACGCACCTTGCTCTTCACCAGTCAGTTCCTTCAGTCATTCGACGCATCTTTCGACCAAAATACCAGCATATATCTTTCCCTACAACACTCAATAAAACCAATTTTACCTATAATACTTACGTATACCTTATCCCCTCTACCTATATATAACGATCTAATATCCTGCTCCCCCAATCTCGGGAACTATACCCTCCTTAACGCGTTTGTTATACCAACTTCCAAATCCAATCATCACCTATCGCTTATATATATATATATAATATATATATATTATATATAAATAATATATATATATATATAATATATATACTATATATATATATATATTATATTATATATATATATATATATATATATATATATATTTGGCGGTGAATCTGATAGAGTTTTGAGAAGTTGGTAGAGAGGATTTGGCAGGGTGTGTAAAGGATGGGTTTGAGTAACGTAGATAGGTAGGTTATGGTTGTGAGTAGGACAGTCCTCGGTGTGAAGGCTGTGAAGTTATGCTAGGATGGTGACAGCTGGAACATTTGTACTGCGTTTAAATATTTTAGCATTATTGTGGCGAAAAGGAACGGATGAGTTGCCGAGTGTAGTAGAAGATTGGTGAATTGCAGAAAGGTGGCTGTTGCAATTTAATCGTTGGTGGATATAAAGGGACTAAGTCTTGAGTGCCGCTAGGGTCTTACTGAGTGGTTGTTGTTGCCCTTGTAAATGTGATAGTAGTAGGACTATGGTCTGGAATAAAGGTATAGAAATCTAAATTACAAATGTCTTCTGCATGGACCAATCTTAGTGGACATGTTAGGTGTGAAGAAAATGATAAAATGCGGATTGGGAAAAAACGTTTTTTTTTGTAAAAAAAAGTTTTTGGTTTTTTTTTTTGGGTTGTATTGAAGGAAAAAAAAAAAATGGGGTAAATGAGAGAAAAATGGTTCAATTAAATCCTGGTGGATGTAAAGAGACTAAGTTCTTGAGTGCGCAGGGTTTGCTGAGGGTATGTTGTATACCTGTGTTATGGATATAGTAGGAGGGACTATTGTCTGGAATAGAGGTATAGAATCTAAAGTACATGTTTCAGAAATGGACAATCTTTAGGGGCGTTTAGGTGTGAAAAAGAATTGGAAAATGAGGAAATGACGTATTACAGGTTGTTTATGGTTGTTTAAAAGGATAAAGTGAGAGAATAAATGAAGTACGTTAGATGGTTTCTTCATGTGGAAAGGTATGTGGATGATAGTCGGTTGCGTTAAGCGGATGTATAGATGGGCGAGTGTTTGGGAATTCTACTGGCTGAAGACCAAGGAAATTGGATTGAGTTGCAAAAGAAATGTCTAGAGGCGTGAAATGTGAGTCTGGCAGGGACGAGAAGAAAGTGCATAATAGGAGTAAATGGCAGAGTTTTGGAGGAACCCCACATTGGCGAGATGTCATAGTGAGGGTCCGTCGCGGTCCGTGAAGTCTAGGGCGTAGATTTTTCTGCTGCGGCGATTCTCACTAATATTATAAAGGGGAGGTAAGCCTGGGCTTTCTTTTCGACTTGCGTCATATTACTCTACTACTTTTCTGTTTCCGGTGCATCTTTACGCTTCTTACCCCAGTTGGAAAAAGGTGGTTGATGATATAATATATATATTATATATATATTATATATTCTATATATTATATATATATATATAATATATATATATTATATATTATATATTATATATATATATTATATAATGACATACTTTACATTCATAAATGGAAATTTATTTAGAATACCTATATAAAATAATAAATATCACATGGCGTAGGAAAATTATTAAAAAGAAATAAAAAATATTGCGATTGTATTATTTAAAAGTACTTGCAAGTAACAAGCACAAGTACCAAGTACAAGAGACAAGTACAAGTACCCTGGTTTTAGAAACTGCAAGACAAGTACCCAAAAATGTACTTAAGTTACATATTGTACTGACAAGCCTGATATTATTTATATATATATATATTATATATATATATATATATTGTACGTATACACCAAGATATGTATATTTTAGCATTTTCATATATTATTATATATAGTATATATATATATATATGTGTGTGTGTGTGTGTGTGCGTGCGTGCGCGCGCGCGCGCGCGTCAATTTGCAATCCAATTGTTCTTTTTACCATATGATAAACCAAGGTTGGATAAAAAAAAATTCAAATTAAATATTCTTATAGTTGCATTCAATTAATTTCTAAGCTTTACAACAATTAAAAATAAACTTTCCAAATCATCATGATAATGGCATCGATAACCGTTGTATTCATATTGCCTGAAGATTCGTTCAAACAAGCTCCAATTTCGCTGACTATCCTTTGTAAATTCTTCAGATATAGCGGCATCATGTGGTGGGGTTGATGCCGCCGTACTTGGTGCAATTTATTTATCTTCCAAATTGAATATCTTCAATTTTCTAATATGATGTACAAGCCTTTTATTTGAACACACTCAAATTTTTTCTCGTCTCTGAAAAAAATGGCCTTCCAATTTAACACTTAAATCATTATCATTAGTTGTCTTTCGAGAACTTGATTAAAGAATATTTTTCTTGAACTACAAAAATCCAATCATTTTTAATTTCAGGTTTACAAAGCTGTGAAAACCTTGGATAAAGTATTTACCTTCGAATTTATTGAAAAGGAACTAAAATTCGGAGAACTGACAATCAGAGATAATAAAATATTTATCCATTCATTGTCTCTGAACGAAGTTCCCAAAGGCTCTAAAATTGTGCAGGTATATTTTATTTGAATATATTATATATATTATATATTATATATATATTATATATATATTTATAATATAATATATATATTATATATATATATATATATATATATATATATATATATATATATATATATATATATATATATATATATATATATATATTATTGTAATAAAATTCAGAAGGTTGAGCAGAATCTTTTTTTCTATAAAGGGCCAACCCCTGGTTTATTTATATATATATATATAGTATTATATATATATATATATATATATATATTATATATATATATATATTATATATATATTATTATATATATATATATATATATTATATATTTATTATATTATAATATATATATACTATATATGAAGGTGATGCAAGAGGTTAAAAGTAAAAAAAGAAGGGTTGAATGTACTAAGCAAATGATGAAGTTTTCAAAAGAAAGATGTTGGAATTATATAAGGAGGAAAAGTGGGACTAAAAGGGTGTATACGTAGGAGAAAAAAGAGGTAATATGACAGTTTGGAAGGCGGATGAATGTGGGACTTACAAGGGAATAGGAATCTCTTAGGTTTGGACAAGGCAAGCGCAAAAGGTTAAGATGATAATAAGGGGAACCCCTGCCCTCCAGAATAATGAATAGGGATTGGTGTTTTGTAACTGCATGATAATGGATTGTGGGGGAGTGTTGGACAAGAATCACTTCCTGAAGTTAAGCATAATACTTGGCCAGTAATGAAGAGGTTGGATAGTGAACCGGTGTGGCGTTGATGATCCAAATAGAAGAGCTGATTAGCTGTTAAGGTTATTATTTATACAAGAACATACCGGACTAAAATACATGCACTCACACATCTATCGTTTCCTATCCTTTATACCCTCAACATTTCTCATACTCAGCCTCTTATGGTCAAACTCGTAACTCAACTGGCTTATCGGTCCAACTATATATATCCGACTTCAACAGATATCATATCGATTTCGTATATATATATATATATATATTATATATATTATATATATATTATATATATAATATATAATATACTATATATAGTAATATATATTTATAGGGATTTAAGCGAATACCGAATACGAATATTCGGCTAAAGTATTCGGCCGAATACGAATTTCGGCCGAATAATCATTCGCTATTCGGGACAACCATACGAATAGTTATTCTTCAGCTTCTGGTCATCCATTTAAGCGGAACATAAGAAACTTACACTGGTCACAAAAGTGAAATTATTTCTTTGGACTATGCGACTTTCGTCAGTCATTTTACGAAGTGTGATTCCCCATATTATAATTCTCGTGATTTGCCCACTGTATACAATCCCGTTTCGAACTAGCAATCAATGCGATCCTGACTTTTTGCATATCCCCTACAGAATGACCAAATATTCATGTGGCAAACTAGTAAGGCTGTTCGGGTTGTGGAAGGTCGGACATCGGAGTGCGGGAGAGTCGGGTAGTTTGACGAGTGGAGTCGAGTCGGCAAAAATTTTGAAAAGGGATGCGATCATGGTAATTTTAAGAGGGGAGTCGGAGTCGGAGTTGAAGTCGGAATTTTCAAGGGCTGGAGTTTTCCGGGGGACGGAAAAGCAAGGTCAGTATTTCCAAAAGGTTGGAGTCGAGTCGGTTATTTTTCAAGAGCGTCGGCAGTTCGGAGTTTGGAGTCGTAATTTTTGAAGAGGGTGGCAGGTCGGAGTCGCAGAAAAAATTTTTGGAACCGACTCCACAACCTGGGCTGGTATAGACGTTACCTTCGCATATATCTACAGTCTACATGTATGGATGCCAATGACGCTGGATGATGTCTATCAATCCATCTGAATTCAGTGGTGTCCGTCATTGTTCACGCCAGGGTTGAATGACGGATCTTGTATGAGAGTTAGTATTTTGCCGAAAAGTTGTCTGAGCTGTTGGCTCGAGGTTGCATGAAAAATGACTACTGGACCATGGCACATGAGTTAACATTTATCGTAACAGAGAGAAGCAGCGCTGCGGAGGCTCTTCCGTCAGATGGTAACCTTGATGTATTGAGTGAAGTTGCAAGCTACTACTCGCTATGGAACTCCCAGCTAACGATGCAGGTGTAGTGGCGACTGTTTATTGACACCTCCAAGAGCAGTTTAAAGTGCGCGTTGTTACACAACGGCAACAGGTATGTTTTCGGTTCCATCGTAGGGTGCTCGGTACGGAATAGAGAGAGCGAGTATGCAAAAATCAAGACCGTTTTGGAGAGCTTACAATATCAGAGATTACAATGGATCGGTAATATGCGTCGTCGACCTGCAAAATGGTAAAAAATTTTGCCGGTCAGCAAGCAGAGTTTCAATTCAAATATCCCTGCTTCCAGTTCTATTGGGACAGCCGGGCGGCAAGGATCACTGGACCAAAAGAGAATGGCCACCGGGGGAAACCTTGACGCCAGGTGACAGGAACATCGTACGTGAACCCTTGTACAGAGAGAAAACATCATCTTACCTCCACTACACATAAAACTTGGTTGATGAAACAATTTGTGAAGGCCCTGGACCATGATGGTGAATGGTTCCGCTATATATGCTCAACGTTTCCTGGTCTGAGTGACGAGAAGAAAAAAGCTGGGATATTTGATGGCCACAAATACGGACACTCTCCGTGATGCTGCCTTTTGCTACAAGATGCTGTGTTAAGACAGAGGCAAGAGCGTGGAATGTTTTTTCAGATGTAGCACAAAATTTTCTGGGGAACAGGAAAGCAAAAGAGAACACTAACAGTGTGTACCGTTGACTCTTTCTCTCTCTCTCGATCCCTCTCCATCTCTAATCATGACTCCATCGCGAGTCTCACTCTCTCATTCCATACCACCGAAGCAGCGCCATATATTTCCGGACTAACCTAAGGCCGATGTTAGCGCCCTACCGTGTAAGTCGATATATATATAGATCTAAGTCTCATGCAAGGACGTTCTTCCAGGGCGGTCAGTGGGATCATCAATGGGATAGCCGATATTGTATGGCTTGATGAGGGATATTCAGACGCTATTGCCACAGTAGATCGTCTATCGAAGAGGAAGCTCCACTACCCGTAGTATGTATTCACATTACTAAACATATACCTCCTACTTCATTATTCATTGTGCCCCATATTACTCTTTATTCATAGTTGTATTATATGTTTAACATATACTATCAAAGACATGTATCTAATATTCTTTGCGACTTTATGTACTCTGCTCTCCCTGTCAATATAATATTATAGAGCGCAGCACAAACTAATAATATATTCCTCTCTCGTAGATTCTAACGATCTCACGACGAATCCCCGATGTCATCGAAATAACGAATCTCTAGTCTCTCAGCCTCTTCCTCCTCAATCATCACACTCGTGGGCGCACAGTGCGTGCTCCTATCGGTCACACTACTCTAAGATGATAACAGTGTGAGCGAGATATCCACATATATAATATCCAACAATCATAGTAGTCTGACTCCTCCATCCTCTCCCCATATAATATATATATATATATATATATATACTATAATATATATCTATATTATAAATATAGCTCCGAGATACGACTCTCCTCACTCATGAGATCCGACACTCTCTCTCTGCATTCCTCGGTTTGGACATTAATATAATACAGTATATGATCTTAGCTCGCTATCTATATATATAATATATATATTAGATTACCTCTCTCTCATATATCTATCCCAATACTCTGCTCTCGCCTCTCTGGTGAAAAAAGGTAGTGCATATTTCAAATCTGTCGTTACCTTCTCACTAAATGCGATCAAACTTGTGATATGCAAAAACCGTTACATTTTTGGAATCGAACATTCAATAAATCAATTGACGAATCGTAGCGCGATGTACCAGGAGATGATATATATATATATATACAGCTGATATAGATATACTCTAGAGTAAATAATAATTTATATATATAGCCACTGTAATACTCTAAATGCAACTCGACTCTACGTAACAAAATAGAGTTTCGACCACTACAGCGTGTGCACAACAGAATCATACACTCTCTCTTCCCTCTATATACCTCTACGCGTGTCTCTATATAGATCTCTGGTTCATATATATATATACGTGACTCCTACTAGACTCTCTCTCTTTTCTCGTGTATATATATATATCTTCTCTCGCGCTCGCGTATATAAGCTACTCTTCTCGTCTGCTCTAGTGCACAACACCTACCCTCATTTCCAGTTGTTTATCACCAATGAAGGGCCCATATCCTAATGTGATCGCTTCACTGCTGTCAAAGTAGGCAAACTTATATATTTGTTTATTCCTTGATGTAATTCCGTATGTAGCCCTTTACTTTTATGTACAATAATCACATCGTCAGGAGAATGGGACTTTCTTTTTTCACTCTCACTCTTTTCTGTATGGACGATTTTAACGTGTGCCACAATTCTTTAAAAAAGACAATCCATTAAAGAAGTGAAAATGGAACCTTCAGCTTCCCTTTCCCCACTACGTAAATCATCGTCAGCAGAAGAGTCAGAAGCTAAATTTTTCATGCATTTCTTTCCATGCCTCAACGACCATATTTTTTACTGATTCATCTGATTCATGTTGAAAAAAGATCTTGAATCGCAGATCTAAGAAAGTAGCTACACACAAAGATTTATCACATAGAAACTTAGAAAGTCTTTTGTCTACTGATTTCTTAAGCTCTTCAACGAGTGTAATTATTTCACTAAAGTTTGCTTTTAATTACTTTTTTAAAAATTAGATTTATTGCTAAAAATTAAACAGGCCATTTGGGCGACTGTTACTTCACGTTATAATGCTTTGTATTTAGTTGATTGTCAAATGGCTCAAAGTAATGTTGGAATAACTTTGCCACATGAAATCACGTCACATTTTCTGATTTTCATTCAGCTAGGCGTATATATATGGATAGGGGAACTTTTTGCTCAAACAATCTTTTAAGCAATTCATAAGTTCTGTTCCAGCGTTTAGGTTAATAATTAATTTATACTGTTTGACACTTTCAGCTGTATCTGTAAGTTTAGCTTTTGCAGCGTGACCGTTGCTGACAATGGGAAAATGAAGATGGGTATGCTATCTGCATAATTATCCTTTTAACAGACTTCTGACATAATATTGAAACTCGTCGAATATTACATGAGATATCCCGACTTGATTAGCAAGCCACTCTCCTTTGTGTATTACCAGCTACCATGTTGTTCCATTTATCCCGTTTATCACTAAAATGAATTTATTTTTAGAATATTGAAATGTCAAAGGCCCTCTATAAGATTTCCAAAATGACTAAAGACTTTTTGCCATATTGCGCTACAAAACTGTCTATATTCTTTAATTTTTTTTGGAAAATAAGTTAATCATAAAATTTTCAATTTTTAAAATTTAAATAATTTCCCTATGTTGACGTTAATTTAATT
>JABUQX010045835.1:0-10000 GCA_015478945.1 Trachelipus rathkii
AAAAAAATTATATATCAAAAACTAAATAGCTTACAGCGAAAAGAAATCACATTTTTTTGGAATCCTTCGTAAATTTTTGGATAGGAAAATGTAAAAAAAAAATAAAAAAAAAAATTATTGTTAATAATTATAGTAATATGATTAGAAGGCCTATTTAGAGACCTTTTATTGGTTACTCGTTAAAATAAATAGACTTTCTATAAAATTTTTGTTTTTTTTTTTTAACTAAAGAATACCCCAAGGGTATATCGCACCGATGGCAGGAGTCGGGGTCTCTCGGCCTTCCGGGGAACTACGGGGTAGGACTAATTCCCCCCCTCCGGGGAGGGTCTCCGGAACCTCCGCTCTTTGGTATTTGGGTGTCGCGGGGGTTCCTCCGCCCCTCCCCTACGGGGTATGGAGAACGTCCCCTGTGTTCCCGTCGGCTCGAGCCCCCTAGATTGCCTTGTAAATACCTTTACAAATAATATATTATATATAATGGTCGCAGGCAACCTCCGCGGTAAAAAAAAATAATAGCCATTTTTTATGTTTGTATTTTTTTTTTTTTAAATTTTTACAGGATTCCAAAAATGTATTTCTTTTTTCTGTAGCTTTTTTATTTTTTTTATTGATTTTTTTTTTTTTTTTTTTTTTTTTTTTTTTTTTTTTTTTTTTTTTTTTTTTTTTTTTTTCTTTTCATTAAAATTTTGCTATATTTCCAGCAATGTATGTCCTTTTTCCGGTAGCTGTAGTAGTTTTTGAGATATGGATTGTGGCTCTTCTAGAGGCTGGTCGGTCTGTGCTGTAGGATGTAAACAAACCTCAAAACTGAAGAATGTTCATTTGATTTTTCATCGAAAATGAACTCAAGAACGTCCTTCGATTTGGAAGAAAAACTTGCCAAATCTAAAACGCCTTAATTATATATATATTGGTTTTGTATAATGTCGTATAATACATATGTTAGGCCAGTATTTGAATATTGTCTACAATTTTAGCACCCTTATTAGAAAAGACATAGATATGCTGAAGAGGGCGCAACGTAAAGCAAAGAGGAGATAGATTTTTGGCTTTGAGGAGAAGAATAGGCGTGAAAGTTGTCTGATAGGCCATGCGGCTTCTTTTAAGTATTTTTCTTATTTATTATTTGGTTATGGTTGACTGAGACCATTTCTAGAGGGGCCCATGCGGCTTATTGATTATTAATTTTTATTGGTTGACTGGGACAATCTAAAAAGGACCATGCGGCTTCCTAAGAATTATTCTTATTTATTATGAGTTGACTGGGACATTCTAGAGGGGTCAATGCGGCTTCTTAATTATTATTTTTTTAATTATTAATTATTAATTGGTTGACTGGGACAGTCTAGAATCTCAATGCGGCTTTTTAAGCACTATTTTATTTCGTTGTTTGCTTTCTTTGAGTTCACTCGGCAAATTAGCTTCATGGCCAATGCGGCTTTTTTATTATTGTTTGTAATAGTTTGATGCTGGGACAATCTAAAAAAGGAACCATGCGGATTATTGAATGTGCTTCATATTTTATTATGAGTTGAGTGGGACATTCTAGAGGCGTCAGTGCGGTTTCTTCTTTAATTTTATTTTTAATTATTCATATATATATATATTATATATATATATTATATATATATATATATAATATATATATTATATATATAATATATATAATATATAATATATATAATATATAATATATATATATATATATATATATTTATTAGAACGCGTGTTTCTGAGTTTTACGACTCTGAATTTTTATATAGAGGAAAATAAACATTTTTTTTTAATATCATTGCCTACATGTAATACATCAAGCAAATGGAGCTCTATTTTAGAGAAACAAAAAATATATAGGTACAGTTTACGTTTTTAAACGACCTTGCTTTACGTCAGGTTTTAATTTTTTTTTTTTTTTTTTTTTAACTAGGAATACCCAAGGGTAAACCACAAAGATGGCAAGAGTCGGGGTCTCTCGGCTTTCCGGGGGAACGACAGGGTAGGGACTTATTCCCCCGTCCGGGGAGGGTCTCTCGGTAACCCCCGTCTTGGTTATTGGGTGTCGCGGGGGTTCCTCCGCCTTTCCCCTACGGGGTATGGAAAACGTCGCCCCCCTCTGTCCCCCTCTGTCCCCCGGTCGGCTCGAGCCCCCTAAAGCTTTTTATTTTTATTTTTTTTTATTATTTTTTTTTATTATTTTTTTTATTATTTTTGTAATATTATTATTATTATGGATTCCAAATATGTAATTGGTTTTTTCTGTAAGTCTCCGTACTTTTCTCGAGATATTTCAATTTATGATTTATTTTTTTTTTTTTTTTCTTTTTTGTTTTTTTTTTTTTTTACCATTTTGTCTTGAATTACTTGATGTGTTTTATGATTTTATCTCTTACTTTTGTACGTGTGTCTTTTTCGAGATTATTGTGTCATTTTTAAAATTTATTGATAAGACCGAAAATGTGATTTTTAAATAATTATTTAACAAAATATATCGAACTTTTGAATCATGTCCATCCACACTGAAATTCATTGTTTAGGTCGTTTGTGAGGACTGCGCTCTTGGATTGTGCGATTGACTTACAGGAGTATACCGAGAGAGATTTGCATGTTAAAAAAAAACAGAAAAAAAAAAATCAAAACTGACCGAGTCTTAAAACATATATATATATCTATATATTATATTATATATATATATTTATATATATATTATATATATATTATATATATATTATATATATATATTATAATATAGTATTATATATATATATTAATATTATATTATTATATATTATATGTATATATATAATAATTATTAATATGGTTAAGCTGGGAACAGTCTAGAAGGCCCTATGAGGCTTCTTTAGTATTTTCCTTATTTATTATTTATTATGGGTTTGATGGGATGGGGACATCTAGAGTGGCCCAATCGCTTCTTTAATTATTTAACTTTTTATTTGGATTGAATCTGCTACAGTCTAGATAGGGCCATAAGGCTTCTTAAGTATTATTCTTATTTATTATTGGTAGACTGGGACATTCTAGAGAGGTTAATGCAGCTTCTTAATTATTATTTCAGGAATAATAATTAAGAAGCTGCATTAACCCCTCCAGAATGTCCAGTCAAACGCCATAATTAAATAAGAATAATACTTAATTAAGAAGCCGCATGGGCCCCATATTTAGACTGTCATAGTCAACCAATAAAAATTAATAATTAAGAATCCGCATTGACCTCTCTAGAAATGTCCCAGACAACCCATAATAAAGAAGAAAAATACATTTTTAATACATGGATGGGCCTATCTACTCTGTCCCAGTCAACCAATAATAATTCAAAATATTAAAAATAATATTGAAGAAGCGGCATTGCCGCCCTCTAGAAAGTTCCAGTCAACTCCTCATAAATAGAATAGAACTTAGAAGCCGCTTGGTCCGTTTTTAGACTGTCCAGTCTACCAATTTAAAAAAATTATAATTAAGAAGCCGCATTGGTCCATCTCTAGAATGTCCAGTCAACCCATAATAATAATAAATCAGAATAATACTTAAGAAGCCGCATAGGCCACTATATCTAAAGAACTGTCCCAGTCAACCATAATAATTAATAATAAAAATAATAATAAGACGCCACATTGATCCCTCTAGAATGTCCCAGCTCAAGCTCATTTTAAAATAAGAATAAATACTTTAAGAAGGCCGCGATTGGTTCCTTTTTAGACTGCCCAGGTCGACCAATAAAAATTTATAATTGAGAAGCCGCATTGGCCGCCTCTAGAATGTCGCAGTCAACCCATAAAAATTAAAGAATTAAGAATAATTTTTAATAATAATATAATGTAATATAATAGTATTTATAATTAAGAAGTCACATGAGCCTACCTAGACTGTCCCAGTCAACCAACAATAATTAATAATTAAGAATAATAAATTATAATGTGCATTGGCCTCTTTAGAATGTCCCAGTCAATCCATAATAATAAATAAATATAGAATATTATTGTTGGTTGTGACTGGGACAGTCTAGGTAGCCCATGTGGCTTCTTTAATTATAATATATTAAAATGTCAGTTAAATTTAATATATTAAAAATTATTCAAATTCTAAAATTTTTACTAGTTGTGGTCACTTTAAATTGGGATTCTGCGTCTTTCTACTGTCTAAATATAAATATTTATATATATAAATAGTATATATATATATATATATATATATATATATATTATATATATATATATATATATATATATTATATATATATATATAATATATATATATATATATATATATATATATACTATATAATATATATATAGCCTAATTCGCGGATGACGTCACGCATCTGAAAAAATAAAAAAATCAAAAAAAAAAATCAAAAAAAAAATCAAAAATTGATTTTTTCTAAAAAAAAAATCATAAAAATCCCCAACCCTGCTTATGAGAGTACCATCAGTCAAAAAAGGGTTATAATTCACTAAATTCGCAAATTGGTATATGCAATTAAAATGTATCGTTTTCTCTTAAATTACGTTTAGGAAAACCGATTTAACTATATTTCCCAGATACTTTTATATCACAAAAAATAGAGCTAATAACAGATTTTTTTTTTTGTCATATTCGTTTTTTCGCAATACTCAAAATTAGTAGATTAACACTAAAATGGAGTTTAACGTGAAAATACAAAATTTTTTTTTCGTTGCATCCAGTGTAGATAATAATAAATAATAATTGAATAATATAATAAATAATAATAATATAATAATATACTAATAATAATAAGTATACTAATAAATTAATAATAGTATCATGTATATAGGTGATAATAATAATAAATAAGTAATATGTTATATATATATATATATATATATATATTATATATATATATATATTAATATATATATAATATAATAATATATATATATATATATATATATATATATTATATATATTATATATATATTATTATATATATATATTATATATATATAGTTATATATATATATATATAATATTATATATATATATATTAGTGGATGTGCCAGAAGTTCAGAGAATTGTTGGATAATACCAAATACAATAACCATACTCTCTTGATTGCTATTGCCAATACCAATACCCGAATACCAATACTGGAATTTCAGCCAATACCATACCAATACCAATACTTCCTATTAATTCATTATATTGTAAATTTTTATGTATGAAAAAGACCACCTATTATTCATATTTTGATTCCAAATATAGTAATTGGGTTTTTCCTGTAAGTGTCGTACTTTTCGAGATGTTACATTGACGACAGTGACAAGGACTCTACAGATACTGATTTTGATTTTGGAATTTTTGTAGATAACTTTACGCAAACTCCCAATACTGTAATTGGTTTTTCTGTAATTGCCGTACTTTTCGAGATATTTCATTTTTGAAACAAAATTTAACATAAATGTGATTTTTAAAAATTATTTAAAATATTTCGAACTTTTGAATCATGTCCGTTACTACTGAAATTCATTGTTCGTATCATATAGTAGCAATATATTTAAAAAAACAAAAAAAAAAATCAAAACTGACGGAGTCGTAAAACAGAATAGGACCTACATATATTCATATATATATCTATATAATATAATATATATATAATATCATATATACTATATATAATATATATTATATATAATATACTATATATATACTATATATATTATTAATATATATATATATATTATATTATAATATATTATATTATATATATATAATATAAATATGATATATTATATCAGCTTAGCGGTCTGCTAGGTGTGGAGAAGAAATTTGATTATAAATGAGGAATGAACGTATTAGAGAGTTGTGTGGTGTGAAAGAAAGGGGTGTAAACGAGAGACTAAATGAAAGTATGTTGAGATGGTTTGGGTCTCATGTGGAAAGGATGAATGTTAGTCGGTTGTTAAGCGCATGTATAGTGGTGAGTGTGTTGGGATATCGCCGGCTGGGAGACCGAAGACAAAGTGGATTGAGTCAGTAAAAGAATGTCTGCAGGAGAGAAATGCAAGTTTGGCAGGGGCGAGAAGAAAGGTGCATGACTAGGAGAGAATGGCGGGGTTTTGTGAGGGGTATGGTTGTGGCCCACCTGGGCCAAGGGATGAGCCCTACCACTTGACGATTTTTACCATAGTGAGGAATAATCCGTCGCGGTCCCCGTGAAGCTCTAAGTGGTCCGGATTTTTGACTGCTACGGAGTTCTTACTAAATTAATGGTACAGAGGGGGCGGTAAGGCTGGGCTTTCTTTCGACATTTGTCCATCTTCTTCTACTGCTTTTCTTTTCCGATGCAATGTACCGGCACACTTACCCCGGTCTTGTAGGCGAGAAAAGGTAGATGAAGTAAGAAGAAGAAGAAGATATATATCTATACTATATATATATATATATATATATATATATATATATATATATATATATATAATTAGTATATATATATATATTATATTATTACATATATATTATATATATATATATATATATATATATATATAGTATATATATATATATAATATATATAGGCCAGCAGTCTGTTATGCCGTCATATGTATCTTAAAAAACTATTAATGCTACAGTAAAAGGAATCACATTGTTGGAATGCTGGTCCAAAGTTTGCCCTGAAAATGTTAAAAAAATAAAAAATAAAAAAATAAAAAAAATAAAATAAAAAAAATTATATCTCAAAAACTACAATAGCTAAACAGCGAAAAGGAATACATTTTTGGAAATCCTGGTAAATTTCACATAAGAAAATGTAAAAAAAATAAATAATTATAAAATTATTGTTAATAATTATATGTATATGATTTAGAAGGCTATTTAGAGACCTTATTTTTGGTTTCATTCTCGTTAAAATAAACTTAGATTTTCTATTTAAATTTTGCTTTATTAAATCGCGGCACCTAGGGGGCTCGAGCCGACGCACGGAACATAGGGGGGACGTTTTCCATACCCCCGTAGGGGAGGGGCGGAGGACCCCCCGCGACACCCAAATACACAAAGAAAAAGAGCGGGGGTTCCGGAGACCCTCCCGGAGGGGGGGAATTAGTCCTACCACGTAGTTCCCACAGGGAAGGCGAAGACCCCGACTCCTGCCATCGGTGCGGGATACCCTTGGGGTATTCTTTAGTAAAACAGAAAAAAAAGGCAAAATTTAATAGAAAAGTCCTATTTAGTTTGTAAACGAAGTACCAAATAAAGGTCTCTAAATGGCTCTCTAATGCAAATATTATATACATAATTAACAATATTTTTTTTTGTTTTTTTTTTTTTTACATTTTTCTTATGTGAATTTTTACCAGGAATCCAAAAATGTATTCCTTTTACCTGTTAGCTATTGTAGTTTTTTTGAGATATGTTTTATTATTTTTTTATTTTTTTATATTTTTTTTTTTTTTTTTTTTTTTTTTTTTTAACATTTCCCCCCAGAGGCAACTTTGGACCTAGCATATCCCCCACAAATGTATTCCGCGAGTTTTACTGTAGCATTAATAGTTTTAAGATACATATATGACGGCTATAACAGACGCTGACCATATAATATAGTATAGTACTATATATATATATTTATATTAATATATATGTATATATATAATAGTATATATATAGTATTATATATATATTTTTTTTCCATCTACAAACGAAACTCAGTTTGCAAAAAAAAAATCGTATGCTGCTTTCGAATTTCTCTATTTGGGGGTGTGTTTTGGAAAATTTTTTGGAGGATGGGTAAATGTTTTTTTTTGGGGTTGTTTTTGGAAGTGAGATTGTAAAACTTAGTAGGCATATATTATATTATTATAATATATAATATATATAGTATCTTATATAATATATATATATATATTGTATATATATATAGTATATATATAATATTATAATTTATATTATTATAGTATAATATATATATAAGCAGCACCCCCTTGATAAGAACCATGACGAAGCCGCGCCATTGCCTTTTATGATAAAAGAAACTTTTTACTTTAAAACAGAGGAAAGTTACATTCCAAACATAAATGACTAGAAAGTACTGAAAGTACTTAAACATAAACTAGATTATCATATTACGGAATCAGCAACAAACATGTTTTTTTCACCAAAATCGACTAAAAGATAATAATTCTCACACAATAAGATTTATATTTTATATTACAATAATAATTCTCTAACTAATCATAGGAGTGATGCGGGCTTCTTTTATACATAGTTAACCCCATCTTCGAGAAAATAATTCTCATCTTAAAGTAAAGGACTCAAGAAAAAATTCTCGAAACGGAAGTTTTCAAACAGATTAAACATTTTGTTACTCTTGCCTTTTTTTTTTTTTTAACATACCAGGCTATAGTACTTTTATAGTATGAAAGCATGACAGCAATTGCTGAAAGATGTGCTAAATATGCAATACCCACTTTTGGAGCCATACCCATAGCCTCGGAAAAAAAAAATGGCCAATACTGGCCATACCAATACAATACCCAATTCCTTATTGGCACATCCCTAAATTATATAGGACCTTATGTAAACCATGGTCCTCAAAATAATTTACTATTGGAAAGGTTGGTGATAATTTTTATTTTAGGTAAAGAATAAATTAAAAATTTATTTGCTTATAAAAAGAACCTTACTTTTTTTTTAATTTTTTGAGCTTTGTTTATTTCGACGTAAATATTTATTATTTGTGTTCACAATAAGTGGTTGTTATATTTATATATATAATATATATATAATAAATATTATATATATATATATTAATATATATTATATATATTTATAGTATATATAATAATATATATATATATATATATATATATATATTATATATGTATATAATATATATATATATATTATATATATATATATATTATAATAATTTAAATATAATATATATATATATTTAATTACAATCTTTTAAGAGATATTAATACTATTTATATATATATATAGTATTATATATATATATAATATATAATAAGAATGGTCAGATTTTTTTTAATTGCTCACGTATGTACTAGAGGAACGGCAGGTCCTAGCAGTAAACAAATTTATATCAATTTGGAATCAGCCGAAAATTCTAACGATCGGGTTTTACCTTTTTTAAATTTTTTTTTTTTTTTTTTTTTTTTTTTAAAGTAAAAAAAAAAATTTTTTTGTGCTTTTTTTTAATTCTATGGAATTTCCTTAGGGTAAAACGCAAAAGATGCAGGAGTCGCGGGTCCTCCGGCCTCCTGGTGGACGACGGGGGGGACTAAACCCCCCCGGGGATGGTCTTCCGGAACCCCCGCTCTTTGGTCTTTGGGTGTCGCGGGGGTTCCTCCCCTACCCATCCCTTCCGGGGTATGAAACGTCCCCCCTCCATCCCCCATCGGCTCGAGCCCCTAAATTTGGTGACAAATAATTTTGTTTTTTTTTTTTTTTGGAAAATTTTAAGTTTTTTTTTAGGGGGCTCGAGCCGACGCGGGACAGAGGGGGGGGGATGTTTAATACCCCGGAGGGGATGGTCGGAGGAACCCCCGCGACACCGAAAAATACCAAAAGAGCGGGGGTTCCGGAGATCTTCCATCCCCGGTGGAGGGGGGGATTAGTCCCCTCCGTCGTCCACCGGGAGGCCGAGAGACCCCGATTCTCTGCATCTTTGCGGTTTACCCCGGGGGTTTCCCTTTAGTTAAAAAAAAAAAAAATTAAAAATCCCATCCTTAGAATTTTTCGGGGAGCTGATTCCAAATATAGTAAAAATTTGTTTTACTGTAGGACTTGCCGTTCTCTAGCTACATACTGTGAGGCATTAAAAAAATCTGACCATATATATATATATATTCTAGATTTAATCTTATATATATATATATATTATACAATCAGTAAATATATTTTATATATAAATATACTATATATATATATATATATATAATATATATATTATATTATTTTTTTATATATATTTATAGTTTATATATATATAATATTTATATAT